>JARYHS010010906.1:0-18000 GCA_031002005.1 Vandiemenella viatica | reverse complement strand
ATTATATAGAGAAGCATAAACTTTAGTAAGGATGTATGTGTAGTCATAACCAAAAATTTATTTTTGTAATATTTAACTTAACTAAAAAAAATACGCATTTGTTAATGCTGACATGGAGTATTTCATGATAACCGTGGTGACGCAAATTTATATCGATATATACAGTAAACACAGCTGATATTATCATCACTATGTGTAAACTTTTGCTGGGATTTTATGTTAAATGTGTATGTGGGATTATATAGTTAAGCATAAAATTTGTTAAGGAGTTATCTGTGGACATAACGAAATATATTATTCCCGTAATATTTAACTTAACAAAAAAGAAATCTTATTTTTATATATGAATTCGGAGGATTGCACGATAACCGTGGTGTTGCAAATTTATATAGACATAACAGTTACCTATGACTTAGTCCTCTTAGGAGCGTGTTGTAGTATAAGAGTTTTCTTTATTGATAATAACAGCATCTGAATTATTACTATTATTATTGTTTTGTTGTTGTTGTTTGAATATTGATTTTATTTTGACGATATGTTGATTCGATCAGTTATTTTGCTAATTTACACAGACTAAAACTAATCCTACGCGGGGTCACACGATAAGAATTATTTTTAATTTCCTTCGTTTTCAGTGATACCATATTACTAATGTGGTTATTTCAGCAACATGTAAGAATCGATCACTATAAAGCGAATGTCGTTTATTGTACAGCGTTCACGGAATACATATTGTACCAGAGACAATTTACTGTCTACTAGAGACAATATATGTCTAATACCAAATTATTTCGCATCGCAACTGACCTGTTACGATATAAGTAAATGCTGATTACGTTTGATTCACGTATTCCGTTTATTTTAAAGTACTGCGGTCCAAAAAACTGAATAACAAAAGTAAAAAACATAAATCCTAAGTTTTGTCAGAATTTTGCGAAAGGAGTGTGTGTCTGAAATGCATAAAGATCGGCAGCCCACAATTTTCCAAGTATTAAGGTTTTTAAATGCTTTCTCCTTCCCATGGTACATGTAAGTCAATAGCTATTTTCGTAGATTTTGACTCGCACCATTAGTTCTAGAAATTTGAATACCCTGTCCAAATTTCTGTCATAGTTTTAACGCGGCTTCCGTTCAAATAAAGAGACATATGCAGCTTGCTTACAGACTTATAATAGTATAGATAGATGACGGCGCATATTCTACAATGCTACGAATAAGCCTCGAAGCATTTAAAACTGACAGTCACAAGAGTCTAACCTAAATTTTATATTTACCTTATAAGAAGATTTAGATTCGTGTCGTTGTTAAATATAATTTAATTATGTTTTAAAGCAGGCGCAGTTACCAGACTGTGAAGTTCAACAACCCGTCACATACCTCAGGGTTGAATGTATCATAGTGAAATGGTGTAGGAATACATAGTAGACATACAGTACGAAATTCATTGAGAATCTAGCTCTGTCGTATCATTTTCTGACTCTCAGTTTGAGTCTGTAACTAAGTCATCTCTACGTATGTCAGTGTGTAACCCGAATAGTATATTTTTTTCACGGACGGCTATTGTCACAGTATAAACTAACTTAGTCCACAACCCGAAGGTTGGTTGGATCCTCCCGAAGAAGGCATACTAAGCCATTGTGTCAGAGGTAGAACGGCCAGTTCCTTTCGTCCGGGACCTACAGTTTAACGTGGAATCCGAACCACGGAGTGGCCTGGCGTAGCTCATATAATAAAACACAACTCCAAAAATTCCTGCGGCTGCCGGGATTCGAATCCGGGACCGGAGAAGCGAACTTTCTGAAAGCAAGCGCCTTAACCACTGGCTTTAGTTGAACTCATAACCTCGAGGAAAGGTCGTGGAACAGTAATCGCAGCTTAACTTGTGTAGTGATCGTGGTTGATCATTTGCCTAAAAACCTAGTATCTTTCTAATCGGTATCCAGGGTGGCGAGCATAGTTAAGCAATGATAGAATGCTACGACCTGGAGACGTAGCACGCCAATCAGAAAATCATAAATCGCCAGTTGCCAAGCACCAGTAATTATTGCAATCTGGTGAAATTACTTCACTCAGAAGGTTAGCGAGGAGTATTGCCCTCTTCACACAGTGGTAATAGGAAAGGGAAGAATCTATTTAAACTCTGATTGTAGCAACAGCAGGGTCTGGTTGCCTGTCTGCCTGACTGTATCAACGTACCACATCAACTGGGACGTTGCTTGCCGGGGCGGCGGTCGCAGATTAGAAGATGACGCCAGACGTATAATACAAAGGAGGATTCTACTGTAATAGAGGGATGTGGACAGTGAGAGGGTCATTCATCTGGTCACCATCATATAGGCACAGTCTTGCACAGATGTTACCTATACTTCAGTTACATGCTCGCCTTGTCCTCGGCCCTATTTCTAATGATGCAGTTAAACGCATGACGATTTTTTTATAAACCCAAATAAAGATTATATATGGTTAATGTAAATAAAGGTGTAAACATGTAATTTCCTTTCCTATAATAATGTCCGAACGTGCTGAGAAATATAACCTGTCAGGTGTTGTAGAAGGGACCTATGACGAATATTCAAATCAGAACCATGGTCGACTTCTACGCTCGACCCTTATCCACGGCTCCACTAGAAGCTTACCCTGTCCGCTCTTGTCGATCAGCTGACAGGGTCACTATACTTGCTGCCTTTATGGAAGCATTGAAATTGAATTAATACGAATAGGAAGAAACGTTAATCGTATTACTCTATTACTCTATTTTTATTGGGAAAATAACCGTAAGTCATTACGTAGTCCCCCTGGCTGCGACATTGTTGCAGCTATTGTGGAAGTACGTCGCTCAGTTGAGCCAAAATAATCACTCTAAATTGAACGATACTCTTTCATTTTGATTATCGGATAGTGTGAGCTGTTTATTCTAAACGAAATAAAACCATGAAATCATATTTTAAAAAATGATACAGATTTCAGGGCATCATAAGTATTTAAATACAGGTATCTAATTCATACGACAATCCAACAGAGACCTTGTAGTCCCAAATTTAAATGAAATCTTTGGGAAAAATTATGCACCATCATTTGTAAATTTTGTTTCTTCCTACTGCACACGTGGAGGAATGACGAATAAGATAGTGTGACATGGACAAAATGTACCGGCTTACTTTTATATTATATACTTAAAACAAAACAAGTTGAAAATTATTATAACAGAATATTATACTATATCCCAATTTAGATTAAAAGAAGATAAGACAAACTGTAATGTTTTAGCATTCGATCACCTCTGATTACTTCATATACAGTTAACTGTCTTTATCTTTCAAAGTTGAGTTCGCGAACATATTTGACCAACGACTACCAAATACGATTCCAGCGTTAACACACTGTATTAGTTCGAGAAGATTACGAACAAGTTTCGCTGTCCATGAATTGTAATTATTTTAAAAAGTATTTCTTTTTACACGCTTTATATTAGTTTTTCTTGTCTGAATGTAACTGAATCGTTGAATTTAATGTCAGGCACTACCAAACGTAAAAATTATTTGAAATTTTGCACACGTAAAAAAAAAACAAAAAAACACGATGACAATACAACAATTTCATAGCTATGTCCTGGTATGCTCTTTACTCTGACAGAAACAACAGAAAAGAATTAGGAATACGCCTGAAGTACGAGTAAGATGGGCAGCCAACAATGCTTGGGTGTAGTAGGTTGTATAAGTCGTCTTTCGCAGAGCGAAAGCTCATTGAATACGTAAATCACAGTAAAATACTAATCGATTTTAAAAATTGAAAGTGATGACATTGTCTTTTTCACAGATTGATATAATATATTACATTAATAATATACTACGATTGAACCATTGTCATTAATAAATTAAAGGTTTTTTAACCGACTTCGAAAAAAGGAGGAGGTTCTCAATTCGTCGGTATTTTTTTTTTTGTATGTATGACCAGCGATATTTTCACCAATTTTGAACGGATTTAAATTAATTTTTTTTTAGTGGATATGGTATACCTCCAAAGTGGTCCCATATGAATTTCATTGAGAAACCACCCCTTCTACCCCCCTCCACCCCCTAATTTTTATAAAAATCCACATTTTTTATTCGATGTCGATGAAACTTTGGACATATTTGGCCAAAAATAAAGAGAAAAATACTGTCATCTTTTGGTTTAAAAAAATTGAACCCCTCTCCCCCTATCCACCCCCTTAATATTTGCCAATTTTCTTTATTCAAAGCTACAGTCGACACCATTTAACTGATCTCCATTAAAGTTGGCAATTACATGTTGTTTTTCATGGAGAAGGATTCTGACCAAAAAAATCAAAATAAAAAACCACCCCTCTCCCATTTACACCCCTTAATTTTATAGAACCCTACATTTCTTATCTGATTTTTACTGAACTTTGCCCATGTATACTTTAAAACAAAGAGAAAAATCCTGTCAATATTTGGTCTTCCAAAGTTCAACCCCCCCCCTCCTTCCACCCCTTTAATTAATGTCAATGTTCTTCATAAAAAGCTACACTTGACACCGTGTGACCGATTATCATCAAAGTTGGCATATACATGTAATTTTTCATGGAGAATCTGACCAAAAAATTAATAAATAAAAATCCACCCCTCTCCCCTTTACACCCCTTAATTTTTATACAAACCCATATTTTTTATCCGATTTCGATGAAACTTTGGACATGTATAGTAAAAAATAAAGAGAAAAATACTGTCAACTTTTGGTTTGAAAAAACTGAAGCCCTCTCCCCCTATCCACCACCTAAATTTTTTACCAATGTTCTTTATACAATGCCACAGTTGACACATTTAACTGGTCTCCATTAAAGTTTGCATATACATGTAATTTTTCATGGAGAAGGTTTCTGACCAAAAAACAATAAAAAAAATTAAATAAATAAATAAACCACCCCATGTCTCCCTTTACACCCCTTAATTTTATAGAAATCTACATTTCTTATCTGATTTTTATTTAACTTTGCTCATGTATACTTTAAATCAAAGAGAAAAATCCTATCAATATTTGGTTTGCCAATGCTCAACCCCTTTCCTCTTTCAACCCCATTAACTTTTGTCAATGTTCTTTATAAAAAGCTACAGTCGCAATCGTTTGACCGATTACCATGAAAGTTGATGCTTATATGTATTTTTTCATGAAGACCTAAAGATCTAAAAACCACCCCCTCTCCCCATTAAACTGCTTAATTTTTATACAAAACCTCAGTTTTAAATCCGGTTTAGACAGAACTTAGCAAATTTTTACTATAAAAGAAAGAGAAAAATGATGCCAACTCTGGGTTTGCAAAAAATGTACCCCTCTCCCCTTTTCCACCCCCTTGATTTTTGTCAATTTCTTTTTAGAAAGCTACAGTTGACACCATTTGGTCCATCTTTATTAAAATTGGCACATTTATATGTAATTTTTTTATGGATAAGATCTCTGAGCAAAAAATTAAAAAAAACTACCCTAGCTCCCCTTCCCTTAATATTTGTACAAAACCCACATTTGGATTCGATTTGGTGGAACTTCGCATGCGTATACTTTAAAACAAATAGATAAAGAAAAATACTGTCCACATAACTTTCACAAAAATGCAAACCCTATCCCCCTTTCTACCCCATTAATTACTGTCAATTTTCTTTATACAAAGCTACCGTTTCTTTCTGATTTTGATGGAAGTATGCACATATATACTGCAAAACAAACAAAAATATACTGTCTACATTTGGTTTCGAGACTCCAAAACACCGCTCCTTCCTTTCCATCATTTAATCTACAGTTTCTATCCGATTCTGAAGGAAATTTGCACACGTATACTTTAAAACATACGGAACAATTTTGTTTAAATTAGGTTGCTGAAGCCCAACCCCTCTTCCCGTCTACCCTACCCCTCCTAATTTCCAAAGTTCTTTATAGATACCCACAGTTTTTTCAGATTTCCATGGACCACTGCACACTTACTAAAAAAAAAAAAAAAATAGTGTCTATATTCTGTTTACAAAACTCTACAACTCACTCCCTTACCCCATTTAATTTTGGCAAATGTTCTTTACACAAAGCTACAGTTTTTATCTGGTTTCGATGGACATTTGCACGTGTATACTTTAAAACAAAGAGAAAAATACTGCCCACACTAGCTTTACCAAAACCAAACTACTCTTAGTCTCCAGACCCCTTAATTGTTTTTTTTATACATACCTACAGTTTAATCTGATATCAATAGAAATTTACACACGTATACTTTAAGTCAATCAGAATAGGCAGTCTACATTTGGTATACAAGAGCTCAATCCCTCTTCCCCTTCACCCTCACCCCTTTTAATATCCAGTGTTCTTTACAAAATATCCACAGTTTTAAATCCCGTCAAAATCAGTTAATCTATTTTTAAGTCATGGCATAATATTTATAAAATAAATGTGTCGTCATGTCTCAACATGTACTTCAGATTTCAACTTGGATCCCAAGCTTTCACCAATTGAAAATCTATATTTTTTGTGTGATGCCGGAGCAAACAGATATATTCCAGAGAGATTTCTGTATGTGGTATGTATTAATGCCCAGATGTTACATATTTCGGTTATCGAACAGCAGCTTTAACAGATGTTATGATAAGATCGAAACATAGCCTGACATTCCTTAACACAATGCCCAATTAACCCCTTTCTGGAAGTGGTTGTGGTATATAAAGACAGAATTCTTCTTTGAAAGCAAGCGCTTTAATCTCTGAGCTACCAGGAAGTTCGCAAAATGGGAACTGCTGCGGCATATTTAAAATACTAAACGAAGTATAATACCACTAAAAATTTAAAAATAAAATAATTGTTTAAAAAAACACAAAAACCACCTTCAAAAAAAAAAAAAAAAAAAAAAAAAAAAAAAAAAAAAAAAAAAAAAAAAAAAAAAAAAAAAAAAAATTTTAAAATAACTTTATACCTTGCTTAGGAAAAGTAAATCTAAATAGACAACATTTTACATTACTTTCATTAAAATTTTGACATTAATTAGTTATTTTTGGAGTCGGTGCCAGCGAAAGCAAGAAAAACAATAAGGAATAACAATAATACATAAAAAATCATGTTACTGCTTACCTACAATTAATGCTAGAAACATGTTTCAACAAAACTGAAACATACAGACGATACGCCGATATTATACTCTGTAAATCGTTTACTTCATGATGCAACCTACCAACTGACACCGTAGCGCCAGAGATATGCCTTGATGACCAATAAGGCCAAGCCACAGATTAGAATACTGTTAATTTGTTTCCCTAAGATGTCTCCCACAATAACACTATCTGCCTCACGACATGCTGTAAAATATTGGGAATTTTTGTTCGTACTCCCCGTTTCGCCTCTAACGCCAAAAGAAGTTCAGTAATTCGATCTTCGCGATGTGACAGCTGGCACCGACTCCAAAAATAACTAATTAATGGCAAAATTTCAATGAAAGTAATGTAAAATGTTGTCTATTTAGATTTACTTTTTCCTAAGCAAGGTATAAAGTTATTTTAAAATGTTTAGTGCTTTTTTTTTTTTTTTTTTGAAGGCGGTATTTATGTTTTTTTAAACAATTATTTTATTTTATTTTCTGATATGCATGTTTAATGTACTGACGTTTCCAGTAGTTTGCATAACCTTTCAACTTTCTTGTCTTCCTAAGACCACTTATATACAATTACCGAGGTTTTCGCTGATTAGAATTTCTTAAAGAAACATCACGCCATTTGAACTCTTAAAGAATTATATTGTGGATTTCACAAATAAATAGCATTTGTAGCTTAGAAATTTTACACTAAACCTTTGCAGTAATGTGATCTAAACGAATGAAAATACAATTATAGCTTAACAAACACGTTTTTCGTAGCAATACGAACTAAAAAGTGAATATAATCTTTCGATATCAATAGATGTCACACAGTTCAGTATAACTTAATTTTTTGAATAAGCTAGAAAATAGCTAGAAGTCACTGATCTAAAATTAAGTACAATGTATTACTTTTACTAATGACTCAAACCTTAACGAATAGATAGCGAAATAAACTATATCTAGCACCCCACTTCTTTTTTTTTTTTTTTTTTTTTTTTTTTTTGTCTTAAACTTATTGAACTGTGAGACTTATTGAACTGTGAGACATCCTATCGCTGTAGAACATAATATTTATATTTAAAGATTATTTCAACTTAACATTGCTAATTTATTTAATTTATTTTTAAACCACATTTTTTCAGGATATAAATCAATCACATAGTAACATTTATACATAAACTGTTCGGTTACAGATCTATGATGTAACCAAATGAAAATCTAACCTTCATAGTAAGCTGGCAATTACATGGCCTCTCCAATGTAATTATCTTGGAGCGACATCGTAACAATTTACGTTATATTACATTTCACATGATGAGGAATGTGGTACAACCCAACAATCACAATATTCTTTGAACAGAATTTATCATAAATTCTCTTAATGCTGTTGTTAGCAAAAATTATTTTTATTTTTGTAGGTCGAATTAAAATATATACAAAGCCTAAGTTGTTTTTCTGCATCGTTGTATTACTGACGTGCATTAATGAGTGCAGTAACATCATGAAGATAAATAAATTACTGATGGGTTTTAGTTTCTTTGCTCTTTCTTTTGATGAGTTGTTTCGTCGTAGTATATAATATCGTGAATTGCAATAAGCTAAATAATGGTACCATAAGGGTTCTTAAGGTTCACGGTGAACGTCGTACTCAATAAGGAGTTGTATCACCAAAGTAAATGCGATCGCGTTCCACAGGAAGAAAGGACATCGATCAGGGACTAAAGCTACAGTTTTAGCCTATTGTCACACTCGAATATCATCTTCATCACTGATACTTGAGTTTACGATCCTTCACGCCGAAAAGCTTTCTGCTCAAGACCTTGATCATCTGGTAGACCACGAAGAGCACGGTGCTGGTTACGGCGATGACGAAGAGTGCGACATCTAGTAGCAGCAGCTTGTACCATGCCAGGTCTAGCGAGGCGGGTCGCAGGTGTTTGGCTCCGTTGTGTCGGGCCACGTACTCTATCCACCAGGCGGCGCGATCCACAGACACCTCTTGGTGCTCCCGGTATATAGAAGACAGGCGCCGCATGTTGGACATGTAGCTGTCAGACAAAGAGGTAGTTATTTGGAGAAGCTGCCATAACTTACTAATTTAAAAATTATTTATTTTAAATAAATAAACCTTTTATTTGACTGCTTTGTGCTCGCCTAGTAAAGTAAATGGTATTATCTTGCTACTGATTAATTGATATTATTAACGGATTTTTTGTGTCAAATATTTCGTTGTAAATATCTGCTCAAGCCGGCAAATTTAGTGAGTAGAGCAATTAGTTTTTTATTTATTTATTCTCAAATAGCCTATGGCTAATATATATGTATAATTACAATTTATATATCACATTAAAAATAAAAGAGAGAGAAAAAAAACCAAGGTGTTAATTTCATTGAATAATCTATAGGAAAATATTACTCTCCTTTAGCCATGTATCCTGCTTTTCTCTGATACTTGCAACAGTTCTAGTTCTTCTTATTTCTTCAGGTAATTTGTTATATATTTTTAAACCTTTCTACAACACTGTTTTCTGTGCTTTACTACTTCTATTATAAGTTGAATGGAAATGATTTGCCTGCCTTGTCTTTTAATTATGTACGTCATTATTTGTTTGTACTAATCTAGAGACATATCTTGGTAATAATCCACTAGCCACCTAAATACAAAACCCAATACATCTATAATTATTTCCTTTTCAATATACAAATATCCTAAGTCCTTAAGCATCTTACTGACACTTTCAATTCGTCTTTTAATTAGAACAGCCCTCATTCCCTTATTAATAGTATTTTGCAACTTCATAATTTCTCTTTTGCTTGCCATGATTAATAATGTAGAGCAGTATCTTATGTGAGGCGGCACAATTGCTAAATTGTAGTGCAGCCACAAAATTTACCTACGACCAGGACATAAGCATGTATTTACCAGAAAGAATTGAACATCACTGGAGAAATTAATATTGATTCAGAGATTAGCAGCACTCAGGCAGTCCACTAGGAAGTGAATACAGATGTCGGGGGCAGCTAAAAAAAAAAAAAAAAAAAAAAAACAAAGAATATGAGTTTCTCGTCCTCTTTACAAAGTCAATCAGCCAGTAAGTGAGGGAAATCGAAACCCTAGTAACGTTATAAATTATTGCACCTCTGTACTTCTATTTTTACTTTTTTTTTCCTCCCAATTCTTATGGATTTTCCAGGTGGGTAACACGATTTCCTCGTTATTCACAATGAATAATAGTAAGAACGTTTACTTTAGAAGTGAATGAAGCATTCAGTTAGTTGTATTTACTGACCTTGGGTCTTCAAGAACCGTCATTCAACGCTCTTAACACCGACTGCTCGGTTACATCATTGAGGGCCAGCTTTGTGCCTATTCCAGCTGTCACCATCTTCGCCACGTTGTAAGGCTGATCAGCTGCAAAAGGCATTCCAACCAAAGGCACTCCAAAGTACGCCGCCTCACTGAAGCTCTGGCAGACCTCCTTGAGTCACGAACAGCCGCACCTTAGGATGGGCTGTAACAAAGAAGAACAATGTTTAAAAATCAAACTGAAAATAGCGTAAACAACGAAAGTAAATTTATAATTCTACAAAAAACAATTATATGATATGCTGGTAGGCATTCATGCAGCCGTATAGCAGTGTCCTTCGCCTGCAATTTTTCATTCGTTTATCTATGACAGCCGTACACCTGAGACAATCATGTATACATCAGAACAGATTCTCAAATACAAATAGACTTTTAAGTCGCAGTGGTGGAGAAAGAACATGTGGAACAGGAAAGACACTTCCATTGCACAATTTAATTTAATTTAAGAAGCCTCTTGTGAGATCCCACTCACAAAATCATTGTAATAAGAAAATAACTGTAAATAACATAGGTTAAAACAGACTTCACAGCATGAGTAGTTTGTTTAGACATTTGGGGTAATTTTAAATTTTTTTAAGAATTTAGTTGTTGTAGTTGGTACTACTGTTATTGTGGATGGAGAGAGGTGAAGATGGCAAGATGGCGAGAGAGTACTAGGAGAGAGCATGTATAGATAGAAGTGTGTTGGCAGTATTTTGTAGCAAGCGAACGTTTGGAGTATAGAATAAAGTTTCTCAAATGAATGAGTGGAGTAATTGAATTATTTGACTATAATACCCGTTGCGCTAAATGTATATCTTGTAAAGTGGTTTGTTGAATAGTAGTAATAAAAACGCTAAGTGAATATCGCTACCGCCAAAACCAAACAGTAGGGCCATATGTTTGCAAGGAGCGGGATATCTACTTACTGCTGGTTAATGTAAAAATTAGCAGTGGGGCTTAGCAAATTGGAGACCCTTAAGCCAGGATTAGGCAATGTATCGCATTGCTTACGAGCTGGAATAATTTCATCGGAAGCAGACGACGCGAGGAAAACATCGGCGACTGGTAGCCAGGTATTTTCAAGAAAGAAGAAATAACGGCGCAGATGTGGCAAGTACAAAAGACAATTTAATTTTCTTGGAAGAATTTCAGCGTAATCAAAGTAGCAGTAATTACAGAAAAGACTGACGGAAATTAACGTTTGTAACTTTTGCGGAACAATTTTGTTGCTTGATTGGAAAAAAGAAGTGGTGTAAATATCAGCAAATGAACGGTTTGAATTAAGCAGAACTATTTGAAAACAAGCATAAAGTAACGGAGTACTGTTTGTAAGAATTGAAAGTTTAAAATTTGTAAAATTGTCGTAAGAATAATTTTGGTCCGTAAAAAACTGTTTAAGCTAAATTTACATGCTGTGAAAGTCTTAGTTAAAGTAATAAAGAAAATAATTAAATACAGGGGGGAAGATTTTTTAAGTAGACGAATATAAAGCAACTTATGTATATGCATGTATGTCAGTCATTGTAACTTTCGATGTAATAACATGTTGTGTATATTTTGTGTTGCAAAATTTATTTTTTACAGGGGTGCAGCTGTTTTTTGGTACAGTAAGTAAGTCTGAAAAGGGTTTCTGTACCCGTTTGGAAGTCTAGCTGCGTTGTAATACGGCGTTGTAAAATTGTGAAGTGATTTTGTATGTGTAATATTGTCTTGTGATTTGGCGGAATAATTTTTGTAGCAGACTTAGCCCGTGGTACTGTGTTTGATAAAATTTGTAATTAACATGGCAGCAATTAGTGAAAAATTAGTCAACCGCGATGCTGAATTAAATATTAAAGAGGGGGATAATAATAATAATGCTAATGTCAACAATGAAGATTCTGGTTTCGGTGAGCGCTCGATTGTAAGGGAGGGAAATGGAATTAGCGTATGTAGTGTAGCAGAAGTTAGTAGCGTTGATATCTCTGACCGCGTGGGGGGAAGCGGATTTGAGTCGCTGACCAGTGGTGATATTAGTGTTGATATTAAAAGTAGCTATATCGGTGACCATGAGTCAGAGAATTTCATGACAAATGTTACGTCTACACCAGTACCGGTCGATCAAGTTAAAATACGAGAAAAAGAGGAGGGTAGTGAAATAATTGATACTCAAAAACAGAAAGGTGGCGAAATGTTAATGCTGATTTCTTTAATGGAGCGTATGGAAAGAAAAATTGAATTAAATGCAAAATATGGAAAGTAGAATTAACAGCAGAAAATATGGAAAGAAAAATTGAATTAAATGCAGAAAATATGGAAAGAAAAATTGAATTAACAGCAGAAAATATGGAAAGAAAAATTGAATTAAATGCAGAAAATATGGAAAGAAAAATTGAATTAAGTCAGAGAACAGCAGAAAAATCTGGAAGAAAAAATTACAGTGCGAATGATAAAGCAGGATATGTTGTTGAAAATGGATGAGTGTATTCGGCAATCAGAAGACAGGTGTGACAAGGAAGATAGAAAATATGATGCAAAAATTAAAAGAGGAAGTGGACACAAGGACTGGAAAAGGAAATAACCGATGGTGTATATATTATGTGGAAAAGCTGGGTAGACTACTAAAAGAATGTAGAATGTTTTAGTGCAACAGAAAGTTGAGGAGGAAGTGAAGAAAAGTAGCAATATAATACAAGAAGAGCAAATGGCCATGCGGGAAGAAAATAAATAATCTATGAAAATCAGAGGGAATGTGCTAAAGGGATTGAAGAGTTGAAAGAGAAGGCGGAAACTAACTCCAAAAGGATTTATCGATTAGGAGAGAGACTAATGTTTATAGGACAAGGAGGCAAAAGGAGTGACATGCAAGGTGGCGGAAGTAGCTAACCAGGTCGACTTAGTTAAAGAAGATGTGAGAGAAGAGATATTGCAATTAACTCAAAGAGTCAAGGAAGCAGAACGGCGAGGTGTGACTACTATGGGAAGCGGTAACATCATTACGAATCATTTCAAGTTACCGGAAGTAAAATTTGAACCCGAAGGAGAGGTTCATCCTGTAGAATTTGTTAGAGCTTATAAAAATGGCTTACCTTACGAGTGGACTGACGTTGACAAAATAAGGTATATTAAGAACATGTTACGAAGGGATGCTTTTGCATGGAGTTGCGAGAGTGACGACGAGGAGTGTAACAACTATGAAGAATTTTTGAGATTATTTTTGAGCAAGTATTGGTCACAACGGAAGCAAAGAAGAGTGAGAAGGGATTTTTGGAATTGTAGATATTATAGTCGGCGTTGATGGTAGTATGAAATACTTTTGTGAAGCAGTTATGAAGGAATTACGTTATCTGGACCAAGAAATAGATGATGATGAAAAGATAGAAGTATTATTACAAAAGTTGCCCAGACCTGTTCAAGAGAAGCTTATAATAAATCAATGGAATAGTGTAGAAGAATTTCTCGAAGCAGTTGAAAGACTAGATCGTTGGAGTAGTACAAATGAACATGGATCGAGGGAAGATAGGAGGAATGATTTCAGAAATTATAACAGGTCAAACCAAATGCCGTCGCAAGATAATTTTTACAAGAGACAGAGGCCGTATGAACGGATATAACCGAGGAGATCAGTTCAACAGGAATTCGGGTGATAATAGGAGAAGGGAATATGAAAACAGAAGCCATGACAATCAGTGGTCGCATCACAATAATGACCAGGCAAGTAAGAAGGGAGGAAGTAAGGCATCATGATCCTGAGCGAATGATGGGGAAACTCAGTGCCGCAACTGGGGCGGTCCGAACAGTAGCGGAAGAAGTTAAAACAGGACCGAAGGATCGAGAGGAGGTGACCAAACTAGATGACGACAATAATAATCAAGGTAGAACTGAAAGCATACGGGAGAAAACAAACTGAATGTGATGTACAGAATGTGAACTACAAGAACGGAACACATAATCATGAGAGAACAATAGAAGAAGATGTTTTTGAGGAGGAGGAGCCGTTAAAATGGTGGGAATGTTTCAACTTGTTAAATGAGGATGAGCCGCAGAACATTACAAGGATGTGTGAATATAATTGGCACGAAGAAGAGGTACAAGAATTGGCTAGAATCGACGTGGGAAATCATGATAATCAAAAGAACTGTGAGGAGAATATAAAGAAATACACTGCAGAGGAAGAAATGTTACCAAATGAGCTTATATCAGAAAAGGTGGACGAAGATCTGTATGAAACTACATCAGTGGATAGTGATAGTACTAATGACAACGAAGAAGAAGGAAGTGAGAAATTATGCAGCGAAAAAGATTATAGTAGCGAAGAGGAAGAAAATAGTGAAATAGAAGAAGAAAATGGAATATTAAACAATGATGAAACAGAAGAAGTGAGATTTTTCTTGGTTGAAGAAATACGCCGTCAATGATGAAGAAGAAAGTATAATGCTAGAGGGGGCAAATGTTCAAGTTTCAGAAGAATGTGGTCATGATATGAGCTTAGTTATGGGAAACAGTGAATCCAATGTGGTGAATAATTTGTCTGGTAAAATAGAAGAAGAAAGAGATCTAGTAGGAAACAACAGTAGATGGAACACGGAAGACGATAGCCAATGTAGTAGCAGAGAATTAGATTTACAGCAATTGTGCCTAAAAGATGGGAAGCAAAGTTGAATTGTTGAAGTGGTCGCAGGAAGAACTTGAAAAAGACTTATTGCAAGAAGAGTTTTTTAAAGGAGGAGGCACTAAAAGATTGGAGGAAAAGGAAAAAAATAAAACCTTACGTTGTGGGGGCATAACATTGAGCTGATAAAAGAATGAAGAAAAGATAAGAAGAGAGAAGAAACCGGCACGATCGAAGATATAAACCTGTCGAATTTAATTTGGGAGATTTGGTACTGGTAAAGACTAGGAGAGGTCATGCGAATTAAATGCGGAGATTAAGAAATTTCTTTGACGTGTACCACGGACCATTTAAGGTAGAAGGGAAGCCACATAGGAACGCATACTGGCTAGTGTATCCTAAGTCTGGTAAGAAATTTGGGTTAAGAAACATAACAGACTTGAAAATGTACAAGGTCAGAAGAGATAAGTGACATATTGTGTTCTTGTGAAATTTGGTGGTTTTGTATAACGTTGACTGGTAAAGATGCAGACTGATAGAGACAGTGAGTGGTAATTGTTATAAATAAGGACAGAATTGTGGAAATGTATATAAAGACAATGATTTGTGAAAAAGTTTGGACTTTATAACAAGCCAACCAATTTTGTTAAAATATGCTTGTTTGTTATAAAGTGGGGGCATATGTGAGATCCCACTCACAAAATCATTGTAATAAAAAATAATTGTAAATAAAATAGTTTAAATAGACTTCACAGCATGAGTAGTTTGTGTAGACATTTGGGGTAATTTTAAGTTTTTTTTAGAATTTAGTTTGTTGTAGTTGGTACTACTGTGATTGTGGATGGAGAGAGAATGAAGATGGCAATATGGCGAGAGAGTACTAGGAGAGAGCTTGTATAGATAGAAGTGTGTGTTGGCAGTATTTTGTAGCAGCGAACGTTTGAAGTATAGAATAAAGTTTCTCAAATGAATGAGTGGAGTAATCGAATTATTTGACTATAATACCCGTTGCGCTAACATGTACATCTTGTAAAGTGGTTTGTTGAATAGTAGTAATAAAACGCTAAGTGATATCACTACCGCCAAAACCAACAGTAGGGCCATATGTTGCGAGGAGCGGGATATCTACTTACTGCTGGTTAATGTAAAAATTAGCAGTGGGGCTTAGCACCGGTCATTCGTAATAAAGATACAGTACAGTGCAGTGCAGTGCAGTGTTGTGCTAGTCATTAGTGAAATAATGATGTGGAAAATAAATTACTACTCAGAAAATAGCTTCCGCTGAGAGTGGAGCATAAATAAATGCAATACACCGAAAAATATAAGTAGATTATAATTTAGATCATAATTCCGTTGTACAAAACACAACAGCATAACCAAATTGCAACATGTGTAGGTAATTACCAGGAGAACCCACTGAAGATACTTCTGCAAAAGAAATGAAACGCGTTCGGGAGGTTAATAAATGCACTAACATTCAATTTCTTTTGTATTATTCATTTATCAAGCAAAATATTTATTTGGACAGGGAATTCACATAGCAGCATCAAACGGAAGGAAAACTTACAGGCGGCTTTGCATCATACATAAGTTGTTTCCATTGCTACACAAAACCTGTTCATAGAACAGAGACTGGTTCCTTCTTCTCAATAGAACCTTTATTTGTCCTGCCATTTCCTATGCGTTTGCTGCGTGTGGAACAGCGGAAAAACTAAAAACTTACAGTCAGTCCACAAGTGCTTTCGGACTATTGCAAAAAGCCGATGGTTCATGTGCAGCAATCGTATTCACAGAAAACTGAACAGATCTTTAAACTTTTTTGTGTATTTACGCCTCGTTGACGTCGGGGCCATTAGCGCGGCTGAGATCTGGTAATGGGAAACTGGAAAGAATTGGTGATGGCATTTTGAAGGAACTAGCTTGGAATTATTTCGGCAGTAAAAATACGAAATCAGGATGGCGGGACGCGGATATCAACACTAATTGTATTTATAAAACCTCACAGCAAGAAACTATACACAAAACTCCCTATCGCGCTCCCTAAGTGTGTTCAGCACTTAGAATTGATACAAAAATCGCCACTATGACCTACATTAAAACTTAGACTTTTCTGTTCACAGATGATGACGAGCAAAGTGAAGTATGGATTTCCAGAAACAGTTCAAAAACTAAAAATGTTACTTATTTTGAGTATGTTCTGTAAGCTTGTTTTCGATTAGAATAATTTTTTGAATAGCAAAAATTATATAAATTCTGTGCATTCTAATTATTTTTTTATCTCGAAACGACCCTATAGTACTAACCTCATTCAAGCTAAAATTATTTTGTTTCTGGAGGATTAAAAATTTAAAAAAAATTAGCAGCAGATGCTGGTGCCTTTGTGTTTCCGTTAAAGATAACGTATAAGGGACAGTGACATATTTTTGCTTTTTGCTTATGTGTTGCTCAAAGGATGATTGTAATTCAAATCACGATGGAGCTTGAAATTTCCTGTCAAGCTGAAAATTTTGAATGTTTCCCTGTATCGTTCAGCTACGTAGGCTACCTACCGATGAGTTTCTGCTCAAAATGTAAAGAAGCTGCAATTTTTCAGTAACCACGCTACCTCTAGTCTAATCCAGACCGAAGTAATGGAAGGGAATACGGATCTCTACCACGGTAACACAATTCATGTACCTAAAGGTCATTACACGTGGTGAAATATTATTAACTTACTGTTACGAATCAAACAAGAATCGGAGAAGTGCTTTTCTCAAGGGACAGTCAACCTCACGTTTCCAAAAGGAGAAGTGCTATATAACACAATTGTGTATTCTAGTCTCATAATGTTTTAGCAATTATTTCTTCGTTGCATTAATTAAATGCCACAATTAGTTTGAACGTACATCATTCTAATTGATTAAATAAGTATAACAGCTTCCAAAATAAACATCTCACTAGATCCATTTTACGAGA
>JARYHS010010905.1:0-12999 GCA_031002005.1 Vandiemenella viatica | reverse complement strand
TAGGTACACTTATCAGGTTTCAAAAAAATGATTTTTTTTATTATTCACAAAAATAGTTTATAGTTTTGGCTTCATTTTAGTGAAAAAATTATTTCAATATTCTTAACAGTGTGGAAAGTATGTGTGATTAAGCGATGCCCTGCACGATTGACAGCCATTTAAATCTTACTGCACTTGAAGGTTATCCTAATCTTTAACCTTAAATATCTCAAAACTGCAATTCATCAAATGGTTTTAAATATAACTTTTTTCCATATGCATAGATCTTTTTCAAATTTGCAGGACATGTTCTACATACTTAGGACTACAGTTTGAACCATTATTGTTTATGCAGCTTTTCCCAAATGAAAAATATACCTTTATATTTAAGCAAAAAAAAAGCAAAAATTTTAATTTCTTGACAAAAAAATTGTTAATGAAAAACATAGAGTTAAATATGTTATATTATAGGTTCAAGGTGTTGCCTTGATATTAGTTTACAATATTAAAAGAACATTTCTGAAAAATTTCAAATACTATTGCTTCTGTCTTTAAAATCCTTCACAACGAAATATTTTTCACTGTCAATTTGGATGGTACATTATCCTATTGTTAAACAATATTTTTATTTTAAAAATCAATTTTTATATCTAGCTATAACAGTTCTATGGAACTATGAAATTTGAACCCTCAAATTTAAATATATTTGGAGTAAATGACATCTCAACTTTATCAAATATTTGTGTGTGTTAGGTGTACCTACCCCCTTAATGCATTTGTCTGAGCTCCATAAGAAATTAAAACAAAATAAGACAGAATGTGAAAGCACAGAAAAGGCATACTAATTGATATTCAACCTCCTGAATATCTTTATAGCGTATTTTTTTCTACTTGTTGCTATGTAGAAGAAAATTTATTGTGTTTTCATTATTACAGTATCTAGTTTAAATGATAAAAAAAGGCATGTGTTGATAAATGTGGGTAAATGTGCAGTGAGGGATCGGTTAAGTGTATGCTATTCTGGTCGACTCTACCGTGCCAGGAACAAGGTATCGACCCAGCCGGTGGTTCGGTACATCGAATGCACTGCTCGCGGGTACAGTCTTTGACATTACTTTTGGCCGCTGCTGAAATATTCTATCACTCTTATTTTGCACAATCTGGCATCAATGTCATCCCAGGCAACAGGAACGCAATACTGGCTCCGCCTCCTCGCAATTTCATTGGTGGATATTTTATTCAGAGCCATCTATACTGCAGATTTTTCATTTCCTTAAGTCAATGCAGGAAACAATTGGCTAACAGGTAGGAATTAAGCTCCTCCCACTGACGATTCTTATTGGCAGAACAGTTCATCAACCTTCCATTATATTTCTATAATACTTTACCAAAATTCAGATCTTGAAACGTATCCCACAAGTTGTAATTAAGGGGGTTGCATTAAAGTGAGGCAGGAAACAGGCTCAATGCTATATATTACTACGGTTGATTACCATAAAACTATAACGATAAGATTGTTATACTCATTTTGATAATTCCTTCGGATAATATTTCACTCATATATCTGGTCAGTCCACAAACCAAGGGATAATCATGTTCCATTAGGTAGAATTTTTAGTACTACGAAAAAACAGAAACAAGAAATTATTTCGGAACTGTCTCTCTCCAAGATGGATTGAATGAAACAGTCTTACTTCGCTGCGTTGTATACACCTATACGAGGAAAGTAGCACCGAGCGTCCAGTGGTCCTATGGTTAGCGTTCCGGGCTGCTGAGCGAGCGGTTCCGAGTTCAAATCCAAGTAGTTCTTATTTTTTTTTTTTTTTTAATTTTGAAATTTATCATTACTTGTATTTTCTTTTTAAGCGTATCAAAACTGCACATTGCTTATGAGTATAAGGTATCCATGATTCTTTCCTAACTGCGTCAGGAAATACGAAAAAGATCTGCGAAACTACCCAATGTTTCGTAACTAATAGCCAACGTAAGCATGAAAGATTTGCGGCGGCAGAACTGACGAAAATCTACACAGGTTTCAAGCCGCGCCGAAATCATATCATCTGTCCCTTTTCAAAAGACACACATGTGTCCAAAATAATTATTTCACAGTAGAACGATCATCGCGTTTCAGAAAGAAATTTTTTACAAGAGGAATTTTTGCTCTCTTTGTAGGTGGACGATAATGATTATGCACTATATAAATAAATGAGAGTTAATCGCGTAGAACTAAATAATAGCACCGCAACAAATTAAATGACCATTGTCACTAAAAAATTTACATCCAGATTATTATCGTAGGACAAAAATAAATTCTTTTATAACTGGTATAAGTAATTAAAGTTAATTTAGATTTGGGCTTAAAGACAGGGAGTTCTTAAAGTACCGTTTTTCCCGTTTTCTACAATGCTGTTAGTTGTTTTTGACACTATTACTTCATGATCTTTACAGCATTGGGATTTATTAAATACTGGGGATAAATGCGCATTATTTAACAAGGCGTGAAATTACCTGCGTTATTCTTTGTTTGGAATAACATAAATAAATTCAAGCATTTGGCGAATGAGGATGTCGCCGTTCGCGTGATTGTTCTTTAGTCTCCTGTATAAAGTGGAACGCTCAAGTTTTGTCACCCGTCAGCCGTCATAATCGACTCCATAATCGCCTAGGTCTCAAGGATTCAAACAAACACAGTCTACCGGTAAAGTAAGGTTGATAATGACTAAAGACCGGAAGACCGAGCGTGGCGTGTGAGCGGTAACGCTCTGGCTCCAGGCAAATGCTGGGATGATTCTTATAGAAGGCCATGGCCGTTCCCTTCTTTAATAAATTCAACATCGATGAAACGTAAAGCAATAAACAAAAAAAATAAGGATAGGGAGGAGGTATTGTTAATAGATTACAAGCCAGCTGCGACCTCCTCAATAAATTTAGCCAGATCTATTTTTCTATGATTTTACGCCTCGTCGACATAGAGGTGATTATTGGCTGGATAGGAGTAGTGGCAAGGATTTCGGCCATGCCCTTGTAAAGAACCCATTCCGGTATTCATATGGAGTGATTTGGGGAAACCTTGGAAACCACAAATCTGTATCGCCGAACTTGGATTCGAACCTATGTCCTCCCGAATAAGAGATCAGAACGTAAACGATTTTCAGACGACGCCTAGTCATTCACAAGCCGTCACAGCACCGACAAACGCGTGTTCCGAAATGGTAAAGATGTAGAAAAATAGATATTTGTTCAACCTCTAAAACGGTAAATAAATAAAATAAAATAATTTGATTCTTTATCTATGAATGCTTGGGAGACGTTACTTTTTGTATTGCCCTCATGCAATTAACATGGATTCCCACCGTTTATTCAATTACTAGCTGTATGTTGGATAATTGTGAAACCAACAAAAACTTTTGCCAAATGTTCTGCTCGTGTTGAATTATTACGTGTAGATATTATTTACGCGTTATAAAGGTATTCTTCCTTGCCGAAGGAAGTAGGAAACTTAAGACTACTTCCTGGTAAGCGTTGTCATATTTACTTTCTGCGATGTTGCCACGATGTTCTGCGTAGTAGTAGAGCTGTAGCAATTTCCCTATACAAGAAATAGTGTCTCATAGCTGGACACACACATCGGCGAAATGAAAAATTATTTATGTTCCAGTCTCATCTAGAATATTTTCATTTAACTGATTACTTCTCTTGTAACAGTTCGATTCTTTATACAGATTACTATTCAATCACGGAATGTTGTATCTATATGTATATATTTTCTTTGGTCATATAATTGATGAAGCACCAGCTTCTGTAAGTTTAGGTGTCTGAGTGGTAACGCGCTGGGCTGTCAACGTGCTGGTTCTCGGTTCAAGCCCAGGTGCTGTAATTTTTTTTTTTTTCATTCTTTATCTCCTTTTCACTTGTTGCAAAATACATATCATTTAAGTAAGTTTATATATGTTTCGTGGTCAATTGGAACAGTTGAAAAGAATCATAAAATTAATGTTTTGGCTGAAATGAGAAAGTGTCAACGCATCTTGCGCCAATAGGAACTGTAAGCCAGTTTTCCGATAAATTTAATTTAACCATTACGATTTGTGCCACTCA
The DNA here is from genome assembly GCA_031002005.1 of Vandiemenella viatica. Classification (NCBI taxonomy): domain Eukaryota; kingdom Metazoa; phylum Arthropoda; class Insecta; order Orthoptera; family Morabidae; genus Vandiemenella; species Vandiemenella viatica. The sequence goes on along the minus strand of JARYHS010010905.1, from coordinate 8,922 downwards.
ACTTTACCAATTTTTTTCTAGTTCTGATGGCAAAGGCGGGAGATTGATGATTGGGGTAATGATGGCTGTTTAAAAATAACAAGGACCTAAATCAAACTAATGTGCGGTTTTTGTAGCTAATGTTCCTGTTGGACACAGTGGTATTAGCAAGCAAATCAGAATTGAAAAAATGTGAGTAGTTATTATTACGAAAACAAAAAATCATCATTGACGAATAACATGCTAATGCGAGGTTCCGTATTTAAAAAAATGATGCTCCTACTAGTGATCAGTAATGATATAATTGATGTATATCCTCAATATAATGACATGATAACCTTATTTCCGAAATCTGAAATTGCAAGAAAAAAACAGGAAATTTGAGGAAGGAGGAAAGATAATGCCAGGCTGGTTATAAGTTGATATTACCTTAACTTCTGTCTCTGGTAATCCAGTGAGGACGGTACTGTAAGTGGCTCAGATTCGCGGAGCCATGCTGATCCCGGAATCTAGTGCGTTGTCTCGCGGTTCCACGGTTCGTGTCAGGCCGCGGGCAAAAGTGGTTTCATGAGCGTTATGGTTTTCTGGTGTTGCTTGTACACGGGACAGTGAAAACATATTATACACTTAATGAGAGGCAAAAGCTACATATGTCTGCATTTTCGTTGTTATTCTTTAGTAACGTAATTATTAATGCAATGGCTCGGAAAAAATTAGTTTTTAAGTAATGTAAAAAAAAAAAAAAAAAAAAAAAAAACCGGCCTCTGTCTTTGAGAAGGGGAAATTTCACATTTCGTATTTTTTTTATTTAAAACGAAATTTTGATGACTGGATCGTGAATGTGAATTGAGTACTGTCTAATGTCACTGCTAAACTTTACCCTTCATCCAATTCGTTCGGCTATGAATTAATGTAAATATATGATTTGTAATTGAGTCTAAACATTACTGACAAACATTTTTAAAAGTGAGGCTCAAAATTTTTTGATATTAATAGATCAGTCAAACATCCGTATAATTCAATCAATGAAACAATCCATCATTCAACCAAAATATTATTGGATTAATTTCCTATTCGTTTGCTGAATAGTAACGCAAACAAGATTTAATTTAGAACTACTGGTATCTGTATGTATTGACATATTAACCTGTTGTACGCTGAAGTGATGCTAAAGTCAAACACAATCCATTTCAGAATACGGAAATGAGTAACAATCCAGTCTTACAGTACAAATCAGGATACTGGATGTAAATTCATTTAGCCAAAGTTTCAAGCAAGTAGTTTGTTTCCTCATAGTTGTAGAAGAACGATAGCCAGGATATGGACGTCGTAACATCCACAAGGAAGAGGAGTGGTTTTTGTAAATATCCTACGTTTCATTTATTCTAAGCTAAAAGCTATCAGTTTCTAAATTTCTGGAAGATTTTGTCCCGAGATAAAAATCATAAAATAACAGATAGAAATAGTGACACTTATTTTGCGTAACGTTTTGGTAACAGATAAACTACTATGTTGTTAAGTAAAAATTACGTGTCAGCTGATAGATGAAGTTAGCACTATCTAGAGCCACTTCAGAAGACTCGTTATTGGGTAGATCCTCCGATTTGTTTGGAATTCATTGGCTGCAGATCGCGGCCCACCCATATCACTGTAAACTAATAATTACAAGGATCTTTAACGCTTCGAATAATTAAATTCTGACGGTTCGGTTTAACTACTATAGCTTTTATCAGTCCATCGTTCGCTCGGATTCACAGCAGAATTGACGTTTGTGTCTAGATTAAAAGAAATTTGGGTGCATTTTTATTTTCTCTAACACAATGAATATTCGTATAGAATGAATGGATGAATTTTATAAATAATCTATACGACAGTCTTAAAAAATCTACGAGTGAGAGCATTACAGCACTTGCTTCTCATTTAAGAATACAGTTGAATATTGGAGTGAAATAAAGTGTCTCTTAATGCTTGATAGCAGAGTATCAGGAAAGTGAAACACAGGTTATTTATAGAAGACGGACGTTCATAATTTCCTGTTTCCGCATAAGTAGGCGGAAATTTTGGTAAGCACTGGCCTTGCTTTCGATCTTTCCTTCCAGTTTACTAAATGAATGGACTCTTTGTCATTATTGTATATGAATTCTTTTGTATATCACCATCAGTGTCGGTTTCAGTACTACCTTCTAGAAGTGTGTCTTCTTTATTTATCAAATGTAATGAGATATAATAATTCCTTTGTTCTAACAGTTATGGGCAGCAGTCTGGGAGCTTAATGGTTATGGCAGATGGAAAGAAATGGCAGTATCATGGGTTCTCAAATCACTTGGTCTAAATGAATTTTTACTGAATTTACTTTGTTCATGTCAGTAGTCAAGGACGATCAGTTGTTCGGATCCCATGGTATAGCCACGACTCAAGCCTAATACACAGCAAAGAGACTTTCACTAGGCTGCCGAAGTAATTTATAATTCAGATTTCATTTTACCTGAATGTATTATGATAGCATCGTGGTATGTGGAATGAAGAAACATTAAAACAGAAATGAAAAGCAGAACTGAAGAATTTCGTAATTACGAAATGTGAAGTGACTTGTCGCAGAAATCAATAGTTCTGTATGTGGATTTTAATGAAAATAAGGACTCTTAAAACTGTTATCCTGTATATCCAGCGTATTTCTGTGAATATATCTTCCTACAAATTCTTTCTTAGGCCACGATTTCCAAAACAAGTGTTTTTTTTTAGACTTCATCGCCCAGCATAAATGTAAATATCTTCTACAACGCCACGTTTGAAAAGTTTTGACTGTTTTTATTTGAAGGTTCATTTCTGTGAAGCCCTGGACTCTATCCATGCGGTGTTAGAACCATGTTATGGGTGATAAATTTTTTGCTATCAGATAGTTTTTTTTTTTTTGAGATTTGATCCTTTATACTTCTCTCGTTTAAATAAATCTAGAGCAAAAGGGGTATATAACTTTTTTAACGACGTACAACCTTCCTTACGTTTCTATCATACAGTTTCATTATTTTTTTCTTTCTTTCATCTGCGTCTATCCGATCTGATTGAGTCTTAGCAGTGTCTTTCATGTTAATGGAGTCGGTTTTGCATTTCTATGTTCCTTTCGTTTCTTTGCTTTATTGGCTTAGACTGATAGTGTCTCATCAGCGATTATACACTAGTTTTGTGAAATGCAAAACCGACTCCATTAACATGAAAGACACTGCTAAGACTCAATCAGATCGGATAGACGCAGATGAAAGAAAGAAAAAAATAATGAAACTGTATGATAGAAACGTAAGGAAGGTTGTACGTCGTTAAAAAAGTTATATACCCCTTTTGCTCTAGATTTATTTAAACGAGAGAAGTATAAAGGATCAAATCTCAAAAAAAAAAAAACTATCTGATAGCAAAAAATTTATCACCCAATCCACATACAGAACTATTGATTTCTGCGACAAGTCACTTCACATTTCGTAATTACGAAATTCTTCAGTTCTGCTTTTCATTTCTGTTTTAATGTTTCTTCATTCCACATACCACGATGCTATCATAATACATTCAGGTAAAATGAAATCTGAATTATAAATTACTTCGGCAGCCTAGTGAAAGTCTCTTTGCTGTGTATTAGGCTTGAGTCGTGGCTATACCATGGGATCCGAACAACTGATCGTCCTTGACTACTGACATGAACAAAGTAAATTCAGTAAAAATTCATTTAGACCAAGTGATTTGAGAACCCATGATACTGCCATTTCTTTCCATCTGCCATAACCATTAAGCTCCCAGACTGCTGCCCATAACTGTTAGAACAAAGGAATTATTATATCTCATTACATTTGATAAATAAAGAAGACACACTTCTAGAAGGTAGTACTGAAACCGACACTGATGGTGATATACAAAAGAATTCATATACAATAATGACAAAGAGTCCATTCATTTAGTAAACTGGAAGGAAAGATCGAAAGCAAGGCCAGTGCTTACCAAAATTTCCGCCTACTTATGCGGAAACAGGAAATTATGAACGTCCGTCTTCTATAAATAACCTGTGTTTCACTTTCCTGATACTCTGCTATCAAGCATTAAGAGACACTTTATTTCACTCCAATATTCAACTGTATTCTTAAATGAGAAAGCAAGTGCTGTAATGCTCTCACTCGTAGATTTTTTAAGACTGTCGTATAGATTATTTATAAAATTCATCCATTCATTCTATACGAATATTCATTGTGTTAGAGAAAATAAAAATGCACCCAAATTTCTTTTAATCTAGACACAAACGTCAATTCTGCTGTGAATCCGAGCGAACGATGGACTGATAAAAGCTATAGTAGTTAAACCGAACCGTCAGAATTTAATTATTCGAAGCGTTAAAGATCCTTGTAATTATTAGTTTACAGTGATATGGGTGGGCCGCGATCTGCAGCCAATGAATTCCAAACAAATCGGAGGATCTACCCAATAACGAGTCTTCTGAAGTGGCTCTAGATAGTGCTAACTTCATCTATCAGCTGACACGTAATTTTTACTTAACAACATAGTAGTTTATCTGTTACCAAAACGTTACGCAAAATAAGTGTCACTATTTCTATCTGTTATTTTATGATTTTTATCTCGGGACAAAATCTTCCAGAAATTTAGAAACTGATAGCTTTTAGCTTAGAATAAATGAAACGTAGGATATTTACAAAAACCACTCCTCTTCCTTGTGGATGTTACGACGTCCATATCCTGGCTATCGTTCTTCTACAACTATGAGGAAACAAACTACTTGCTTGAAACTTTGGCTAAATGAATTTACATCCAGTATCCTGATTTGTACTGTAAGACTGGATTGTTACTCATTTCAGTATTCTGAAATGGATTGTGTTGACTTTAGCATCACTTCAGCGTACAACAGGTTAATATGTCAATACATACAGATACCAGTAGTTCTAAATTAAATCTTGTTTGCGTTACTATTCAGCAAACGAATAGGAAATTAATCCAATAATATTTTGGTTGAATGATGGATTGTTTCATTGATTGAATTATACGGATGTTTGACTGATCTATTAATATCAAAAAATTTTGAGCCTCACTTTTAAAAATGTTTGTCAGTAATGTTTAGACTCAATTACAAATCATATATTTACATTAATTCATAGCCGAACGAATTGGATGAAGGGTAAAGTTTAGCAGTGACATTAGACAGTACTCAATTCACATTCACGATCCAGTCATCAAAATTTCGTTTTAAATAAAAAAAATACGAAATGTGAAATTTCCCCTTCTCAAAGACAGAGGCCGTTTTTTTTTTTTTTTTTTTTTTACATTACTTAAAAACTAATTTTTTCCGAGCCATTGCATTAATAATTACGTTACTAAAGAATAACAACGAAAATGCAGACATATGTAGCTTTTGCCTCTCATTAAGTGTATAATATGTTTTCACTGTCCCGTGTACAAGCAACACCAGAAAACCATAACGCTCATGAAACCACTTTTGCCCGCGGCCTGACACGAACCGTGGAACCGCGAGACAACGCACTAGATTCCGGGATCAGCATGGCTCCGCGAATCTGAGCCACTTACAGTACCGTCCTCACTGGATTACCAGAGACAGAAGTTAAGGTAATATCAACTTATAACCAGCCTGGCATTATCTTTCCTCCTTCCTCAAATTTCCTGTTTTTTTCTTGCAATTTCAGATTTCGGAAATAAGGTTATCATGTCATTATATTGAGGATATACATCAATTATATCATTACTGATCACTAGTAGGAGCATCATTTTTTTAAATACGGAACCTCGCATTAGCATGTTATTCGTCAATGATGATTTTTTGTTTTCGTAATAATAACTACTCACATTTTTTCAATTCTGATTTGCTTGCTAATACCACTGTGTCCAACAGGAACATTAGCTACAAAAACCGCACATTAGTTTGATTTAGGTCCTTGTTATTTTTAAACAGCCATCATTACCCCAATCATCAATCTCCCGCCTTTGCCATCAGAACTAGAAAAAAATTGGTAAAGTTGAGTGGCACAAATCGTAATGGTTAAATTAAATTTATCGGAAAACTGGCTTTCAGTTCCTATTGGCGCAAGATGCGTTGACACTTTCTCATTTCAGCCAAAACATTAATTTTATGATTCTTTTCAACTGTTCCAATTGACCACGAAACATATATAAACTTACTTAAATGATATGTATTTTGCAACAAGTGAAAAGGAGATAAAGAATGAAAAAAAAAAAATTACAGCACCTGGGCTTGAACCGAGAACCAGCACGTTGACAGCCCAGCGCGTTACCACTCAGACACCTAAACTTACAGAAGCTGGTGCTTCATCAATTATATGACCAAAGAAAATATATACATATAGATACAACATTCCGTGATTGAATAGTAATCTGTATAAAGAATCGAACTGTTACAAGAGAAGTAATCAGTTAAATGAAAATATTCTAGATGAGACTGGAACATAAATAATTTTTCATTTCGCCGATGTGTGTGTCCAGCTATGAGACACTATTTCTTGTATAGGGAAATTGCTACAGCTCTACTACTACGCAGAACATCGTGGCAACATCGCAGAAAGTAAATATGACAACGCTTACCAGGAAGTAGTCTTAAGTTTCCTACTTCCTTCGGCAAGGAAGAATACCTTTATAACGCGTAAATAATATCTACACGTAATAATTCAACACGAGCAGAACATTTGGCAAAAGTTTTTGTTGGTTTCACAATTATCCAACATACAGCTAGTAATTGAATAAACGGTGGGAATCCATGTTAATTGCATGAGGGCAATACAAAAAGTAACGTCTCCCAAGCATTCATAGATAAAGAATCAAATTATTTTATTTTATTTATTTACCGTTTTAGAGGTTGAACAAATATCTATTTTTCTACATCTTTACCATTTCGGAACACGCGTTTGTCGGTGCTGTGACGGCTTGTGAATGACTAGGCGTCGTCTGAAAATCGTTTACGTTCTGATCTCTTATTCGGGAGGACATAGGTTCGAATCCAAGTTCGGCGATACAGATTTGTGGTTTCCAAGGTTTCCCCAAATCACTCCATATGAATACCGGAATGGGTTCTTTACAAGGGCATGGCCGAAATCCTTGCCACTACTCCTATCCAGCCAATAATCACCTCTATGTCGACGAGGCGTAAAATCATAGAAAAATAGATCTGGCTAAATTTATTGAGGAGGTCGCAGCTGGCTTGTAATCTATTAACAATACCTCCTCCCTATCCTTATTTTTTTTGTTTATTGCTTTACGTTTCATCGATGTTGAATTTATTAAAGAAGGGAACGGCCATGGCCTTCTATAAGAATCATCCCAGCATTTGCCTGGAGCCAGAGCGTTACCGCTCACACGCCACGCTCGGTCTTCCGGTCTTTAGTCATTATCAACCTTACTTTACCGGTAGACTGTGTTTGTTTGAATCCTTGAGACCTAGGCGATTATGGAGTCGATTATGACGGCTGACGGGTGACAAAACTTGAGCGTTCCACTTTATACAGGAGACTAAAGAACAATCACGCGAACGGCGACATCCTCATTCGCCAAATGCTTGAATTTATTTATGTTATTCCAAACAAAGAATAACGCAGGTAATTTCACGCCTTGTTAAATAATGCGCATTTATCCCCAGTATTTAATAAATCCCAATGCTGTAAAGATCATGAAGTAATAGTGTCAAAAACAACTAACAGCATTGTAGAAAACGGGAAAAACGGTACTTTAAGAACTCCCTGTCTTTAAGCCCAAATCTAAATTAACTTTAATTACTTATACCAGTTATAAAAGAATTTATTTTTGTCCTACGATAATAATCTGGATGTAAATTTTTTAGTGACAATGGTCATTTAATTTGTTGCGGTGCTATTATTTAGTTCTACGCGATTAACTCTCATTTATTTATATAGTGCATAATCATTATCGTCCACCTACAAAGAGAGCAAAAATTCCTCTTGTAAAAAATTTCTTTCTGAAACGCGATGATCGTTCTACTGTGAAATAATTATTTTGGACACATGTGTGTCTTTTGAAAAGGGACAGATGATATGATTTCGGCGCGGCTTGAAACCTGTGTAGATTTTCGTCAGTTCTGCCGCCGCAAATCTTTCATGCTTACGTTGGCTATTAGTTACGAAACATTGGGTAGTTTCGCAGATCTTTTTCGTATTTCCTGACGCAGTTAGGAAAGAATCATGGATACCTTATACTCATAAGCAATGTGCAGTTTTGATACGCTTAAAAAGAAAATACAAGTAATGATAAATTTCAAAATTAAAAAAAAAAAAAAATAAGAACTACTTGGATTTGAACTCGGAACCGCTCGCTCAGCAGCCCGGAACGCTAACCATAGGACCACTGGACGCTCGGTGCTACTTTCCTCGTATAGGTGTATACAACGCAGCGAAGTAAGACTGTTTCATTCAATCCATCTTGGAGAGAGACAGTTCCGAAATAATTTCTTGTTTCTGTTGTTTCGTAGTACTAAAAATTCTACCTAATGGAACATGATTATCCCTTGGTTTGTGGACTGACCAGATATATGAGTGAAATATTATCCGAAGGAATTATCAAAATGAGTATAACAATCTTATCGTTATAGTTTTATGGTAATCAACCGTAGTAATATATAGCATTGAGCCTGTTTCCTGCCTCACTTTAATGCAACCCCCTTAATTACAACTTGTGGGATACGTTTCAAGATCTGAATTTTGGTAAAGTATTATAGAAATATAATGGAAGGTTGATGAACTGTTCTGCCAATAAGAATCGTCAGTGGGAGGAGCTTAATTCCTACCTGTTAGCCAATTGTTTCCTGCATTGACTTAAGGAAATGAAAAATCTGCAGTATAGATGGCTCTGAATAAAATATCCACCAATGAAATTGCGAGGAGGCGGAGCCAGTATTGCGTTCCTGTTGCCTGGGAT
>JARYHS010010900.1:0-29001 GCA_031002005.1 Vandiemenella viatica | reverse complement strand
TTTTAAGTGTGTTAGGGACCCTTTAAACTGTTTTTGAAAGTATACTGACATAAGTAAGGTTATATGACATGTTATTAAATAATCTTTATAATCTAGAACAACATCTCTGATCGTAAGTTGGACAAAAAAAGAAGAAAAGCGTTACGTCATAGTGTGACATCATGGCGTGACAGAACATGATCAAACAAGTGTTTTATAAGAATAGATTCATTCAACAGAACTTCCGTCCATACAGCTGTGTAAATTACAACCAAAATATGTACAAAATAAGGTTATGAGCATTACGTAACAACAATTCTATTTATTCAGGCAACCACAGAGAAATGAATTGACAGAACACTCCGTTAAACCCATTATTTTTGACTGACTTTGAGGCTAGTCATGCCATAAAAGGCTTCAAGGAACCCAAAAACTTTTCAAGTGCTTTAGATTAACACACTGTAGTCTTAATAATCTTTCCAATATCAACAATTTTCCATTTACTTGATAAAATAAAGAGTACCTTGCAAGTTAATAGCTGTATATAATAAATCTACATTTTTTAAATGTAAGAAAACATACTTACATAACTAGAGACACCACAATCTGCAAACAACCTAACACAGATATGGAATAAGCTCATATACAACTTTATGACGACGGAAGATGGATCAGAGCCGACATAACAGCATTCAACAAAGCTATTAACACATTCTGTGATCAGGTTTGTGAAATGTGCAAGCCTCTCTTCTATCAAGAACAACATCACTTCCAGCCAAATTATCCTGCAAGTGTAGCACCCTAGTGTGCCCTCAACACAAGAACCATCTGGAACGTAGGTATGAAGGCCTGCTGGACTGGTGTCCCCCCCCCCCCCCCCCCCCCGACTGCTTAATTTATGTTGATTAAATGGTAAAAATTAGTAATTACTGAATATTGTATTTTCACCAGGGATAATAATGTATGTTTTATTTTACATCTACGAAACTGGGAACCCCACCCCGTTGGCTCAGTCAGCTGTGGCACCAAAATGAGTGTCAGATGCTGACATCGGCTTAGCTGGTCCATCATCAGGACTTGGATGGCAGGGTATGAGAGAGTGTGGTGTACAATTCATGATCACCAGATATAGTGCACCATAGTCCTGGGTCAAATGTTTAACCTCTGCATATAGAGTTAGGGCATAAAGAACTGTCGATGTTGATTAAACCGCCAGATGGGGATGTTAAGCAGGATGGTCGCCTTGGTGTATTTTGGAAGACTACACCTGAATGGGCCATCCACTAGGTTTCATCACACAATCTCTCTCTCTCTCTCTCTCTCTCACACACACACAATGAATTAGAAGTTTCCCAACATAGGAAAGACAGATGTTAGTTACTAAGCCCCAGATTTTTAGGATCTAAAAAAACAAATTTAGGTTTATTCAATTCACGTTTTGCGCTTTTATAGGTTTTTAAAATTCTGATTTATGAATTTACACATTTTTAGGGAACAAACTTTAAAACATACAATATATACTGCAATAGTGTTAAAAACACTATGACTATTGTCAAGTACTCCTTAAAACTTTTAACATGACATTGCTCGTTCACATTAAAATATGCGACATAAACCACTATTATGTTCAAAACATTTTGTCTTTATTGTGGATTATAAACCACTCATTTAAAACTTCTAATATGACATTGAACAATTAAATATTTTGACAGATTTTTAGGAGTAAACCCTCTTCTCTCTTCCGTTAAAATTCTCTTGAATGCGGAAAATCTACGCTCAATGTCACATGAAGTAACAGGTGCGAATTTCATATCAGCGATTTTCTTATAATTCCAAGGCAATATATCTTGTTCCTTTAGTCCAGAGAGAACATGGCCTATTTGTTCCATCCTCTTGAAATCTGGACTGCAGGCTAAAACAGCCTCCAGCTTCTTAGCTACAGACGCTCCAACTGGTCCAGGAGCCACTTTGGCCCACACTTCTTGGATGATTTGAAGTGCTTCCGTCAACGGTAGAGTGCCTCCTTCCAACTTCTTTATTGAAATTTCTAGGTTTTAAAATTTACCTTTATATAGGTCAACTCTTGAACAGCTGGTACTGAGTGCAATGCTTTCATGACTATAGCTTCGCTTTCATCCAATGCATCAACGACCTCCGTGATGCTCTTATAGTTTTCTGCATAATATATTGCGGATGAGAGTCAGGTCCCCCATCATGACACTACTGGCTCGGGAGGGAGGGGTATTGATGGAAGCTTTACCTACTCAACTTGGAGCTTTCAGGAATATTTTCTGCAGAGAAGAAATTATCTCATTAACTGCAGGATGCTGTTTCAGAATTTTTTCAGCTACCCTTGGAGCACATGAGCTAGGCGGGTGACATGCGCCATTCTGGGACGGAATGCCTTCAAAATACTCCCCTGCTTTTATCATATAAGCTGCACTGTCATCAACAACCGCAACATTTCCTCGTGTTGTGGATCTGACCACAATAGCTTTAATGCATCGCTTACAGCAATTGCCACAGTAGAGTGGGTTGTTGTTGGACGTTCTCTGCACATAATTACGTGGGGTATATTAGGTTCCACACATGTGAGCTTGCCCACAACAAGGCTGGCTATGTATCTGCCACAGGCATCTGTCATCTCATCAACACTTAACCAGATGAAGTATCAGCAATCTCCACCCGTATTTCTTCAATGGTTTTCTCATACAGCTGAGGCAGGTAATTCTTTTTTAAAGTAGATTCTTCTGGTATTTTTCTGTTACAAAATTCTTCCAAAAAGGTTTTCAGGACTTTATTCTGGAGGGTTGCAACAGGTATATTAGCAGCAGTGAGAGCTTCACATAGACGCAGGCTAAACGAATCTTCTGTACCCAGCTTTGAACTTTTAATGAAACTCTGCTTCTGTTTGGAAGCATTTCTCCTGGTAACATTTATCAAATGAGTTGCTGAATTCTGATGTAATATGTGCAATCGTTTTTCTGCAGGAACCTATATCGAAGGCAAAAATAAAAATAGTCCAGCTATACCCAGTTATTATAAAATTTCATCCAGCAGTGCAGACTCGTTACATTAGAAACGTAAACAAAGTAATTCTTAATTATTTTTTAAAATTATAAAAGATATACGTAAATAAAAAAAAATACACCTACTGGTTTTACACATGCTTGGCAATATATAATTTTCCCATCTGTAGAAAAGTTCTTATCTGTTCCAATCCACTCTCACATGAGACTACTTCTTAACCCTTTTGACTGCTCTGAACGTTTAAAAGCGCGTGGCTACTACTGCGCCCAGGTGCTCCACACGTGTATACACGCGCACCCTTGCCGCCCTGTCTGTGCTCCAGATGTGTATACACGCGCCGCCTTGCCGCCCTGTCTGTGCTCTGGCGTGTATACACGTCCAGCCACTCGGGTCCCTGTGTGCTCTGCACGCGTTAACGTGCTAGCCTCTTAGCCGCCTGGTCATGTAGCCATATTTCCACTCAGGGTGGTTAGTTGTTTTCCTTATTCGACCCTTGAGCATTGGCAGCTGCGATCTAATTGGTGTTTCTCTTTCCCTTTTAGTTTTCGCTGAGAAAATGGCATGCCGTCGTGTTTGTACAGTGGAAGAAATCATGGAGATTCTTACTAGAAGTGACAGTGAATATGATCTCTTTGATATGGATCACAGTGATGACCCTTCGACAGGATCTCGAAGTAATAGTCCTAAGCTGTGTACATCAGTTAGTGGAAAATGACCATTTACCTCTAAAAGTGAAAATTCTTCAGAATTTGAAGCTACAGATAGTGAGAGCGAAATTTGTGGAAAAAGAGAATGCTTTAATGACACGTTTGACCGCATGCGCTTGAGGATTAAGCTGCGGGATACAAGTGTGGATTAGGTTAACATTGCAGCAGTTTCTCATTTTTCCTGATATTTCTAACAGAAGATAATATGATATCTATTGCTGATGAGACCAACAGATACGCGACAATCAGTTCACACTATATTTTCACTATGAAGTGGTATAAGAAAATATTTTTCCACATTCTCGAATACTGCATTTTAAATGCTCACACTTTCGCCGAGTAGTAACCGGACGAAAAATGCAAGTTGCAGAGTTTCATCTGTCTCTGGTAAGGGGCCACCCATAAAATACATGAGGTGTTTTTCCGGATTTCCGAACCCTCCCACCCCTCTTGTGAATTCTGGTTCGCGTGAGACCACAACACACCCCCCCCCCTCCCGCCCCTAGAAATAGCCCTCATTACTTTTTGAGACCTTTATTTTTTTAGTTCTCAACCTTCCATGCACTTTTTGAGAAAATACCCCCCTAAAATCTACATTGGGTCATTTGTAGACCTTTTTTTTAGCTCTACAGTCCAAGAAGACTCCCTTCTCACCCTTGGTAAGATTTCGCCACCCCCCCCCCCCCTATTTCACATCACGTAATTTATGGACGCCCCCTTAGAGAACTTGTTGAAGCATATACCAAGAACGAACCTAGCAATGGAGGACGCTCTGATAAAGAATATCGTCAAGGATTTACTGGGAGTCATTTTTCAAATGTCATTCATATTGAAAAATCAAAAAAGAGCACGCCAATGCGATATGCGCTGCATGTTTGAAACAGAAAGTGCGTCGAGAAACAAATGCAGAACATGTAATGTTGTACCATTTTTCAAGGCTTATCACACAAAAGGAATTATTAATCGTGGGTAACTGCAGAGTAATAATTATATTACGTTTATACGGCTCTAAAACTAAACAAAATATAAAAACATATTTTTAACTTGCCAGTGGCAGTCCATAGCCCGGGTCAAAAAGGTTGGAAAATATGTGCAGAATTTGTGAAAAGTATTCGGAAAGGTATTCTCTCCAGATAAATTACTACGCTCACAAACAAAAAAACATTTCAGTTGCTGTAATATCTATTTAGTATATGAAGTACCTGCATGTTTGCTTACACAGATATTCACTTTTAAAGGAGCTTTAAACTGAAAAACTTTACAGTAATACCCCGCTTTACGCGAGGGATACGTTCCGCAAAAAATCGTGTTAAGTAAAATTCGCGTATATCGGGGTTTACGATTAAACAGAGTCAAAAGTTAATGCAAAAAAAATACAAATCATTGGAATCAATCTCTTTAATTCTAAGAACACTTTATGCAGTATTACATTTTTTTTTTTTTTTTTTACGGAAAAATACATCTTTTGTCTTTTGTGTAGCATTTCTTTTACGTTCTTGTAAAATACGTTCACCCAACGCTGTTTTTAATTGTTTGACACATGGTCCAAACATGGTCATCATCACTATCTATGCTATGCAATATGTCCAAACCTGAATAAATTTTTGAACGAATATTTTGCATTCCGCTTGAAGATAAAATTCTCTCTTCTACTTGTCCTTCCTCATCGTTTATGAAATTATTCTGTAACTTGATCAGATCTTCATTGCTGAGAGGTTCGTCGTGAGTTGCTACAAGTTCTTCAAGATCTTCTACCGCGACATCTTAAAGTTCAGACCACTCAATCATTGCAGCAATGTCTTCAAGCACTTGTCTGTGCATCTGGACAAATCTTCTAGGTGCTTCCACTACATCTGGCCAAAGATTACGCCACACCCTGTTCATACAACTCCTTTTAACTTCTTTCCAAGACTCGTCTATGTTGTGAATATCCTTCAGGATGTTGTATGACTTCCACCGCTCTCGCATAGACTGTCTTCCTTCCCCGTCTGTTTCATGAATTAGTTGGCTAAAAGTGCGGCGATGGTAATAAGCTTTGAAGTTTGCTATTGCTCCCTGGTCCATAGGTTGTAATATTGACGTAGTGTTTGGTGGAAGGAACATCACGTATACTTTTAAGTCTCTCGGCGTATCAAGTGAGGTTGGATGTCCTGGGGCATTGTCTAAGAGTAATATAACTTTACGTTCAAGCCCATTTCAGTCACAGTAGGATTTTACTGACTGGCAAAAACTATTAGAATACCAATCTTGAAAAACTTCCCTTGTAACTCGCGCCTTTCTGTTGGACCGCCCACGACTGGTAGGCTTATCTCGTCTGTACCTCGCAAGGTTTCAGTTTGAAATCACCAGTGGCATTAGCACCTAGCAGAAGTGTTATTCGATCTTTCGCAGCTTTGAAACCGCTGGCTTGACGTTCTTCTTTAGAAATGAATGTTCAAGATGGCATATTTTTCTCACTAAAGCCCGGTCTCATAAACATTGAAGATGAGACAAACAGGAATTTTTTCTCGTGCTATGAAATCTTGAAACTTGTCTGGAAACTCAGCTGCAGCTTGAGTGTCCGCACTGGTGGCCTCACCTGTTATCTGGATATTGTGAAGATTGGAACACTGCTTGAACCGATGAAACCAGCCTCTGCTGGCAGCAAAAGTCGGAGTGGAAGTCACTTTCTTCTGTCTTTAACATCTCATACAAAGATTTTGCTTTTGTGCATATGATATCTTGAGTCAGTGGTGTGTTTTTCTTATTTAAATCTTCGATCCAGAGTGCTAGCAACTTCTCCATTCTTTCTAGGATAGAAGATCTCGAACGAGAAGTTTCGTTGCACTTATAGGTGTTGAACTTTCGCTGGAAAGTTTAATTTTTTCCCGATTTTTAAAAATCATTCTCACAGTTGATTCTGACAGACCAAAATCTCTGCCAACAATTGTTGCTTTTCCGTTCTTCTTTTCACCTTCATCTTCAATTCTAAAGTTACGCTTTTACGGTCTTTTTTCTTCGTAGGCGGCATTTATAACGTAGTGTTGAATTATGTAACTGCACCAAATGTTAAAACACGACTGCCAGCCGAGATAAACAAATGGAACAAATGAAACAAATGAGGGAATTCCCATAGAACAAAGTCGTAGGACGGGGAATCCTCAATTCTTCGATCAGAATGGTCAGAGAAAGAGGGGATTACCGCGACCAAAGAGAAGCCAATGACTACATTATGGACATACATATTCTTAAGTAAGCTATTCGCGTAATACGAGGCATTTTAACGCGAAATTTGAAATTTGCGTTAAAGCGAAACCGCGCATAACGGGGTTGCATAAAGCGGGGTATTACTGTAGTTGTTATATTAATAGCATTTATTTTGTATCTGGGGTTTCAAATCGCAGAGCGACAGCAGAAGAACGTCACACACAACTCTGCAGATTATATTCAGTATACAGCGGTCTGGTCCGTGTGGCCACCTCAGCAGAGCAGGTATCGGTCAAACGCAGCATTCCAGCGCAGGTAAACAGCTTACGCATAAACAAAGCAGCACTCAGCGAGAGCTCAGCCGGGCGAACCGTAGCAGTTAAAGGGTTAAGGATTTCTGTTTAGGCATGATGGCTTTTAATGAAGGAACTAATAAAATAATTCTTTAAAAAACATAAAATCTGCCTTCAAAAAAGGGCACTAAAATTTTTAAAATAACTTTATACTTTGCTTAGAAGAAAGTAAATCTAAATGGACAATATTTTACATTACTGTTATTGAAATTTTTACATTAATTAGTTATTTTTGGAGTCGGTGCCAGCTGTCAGATCACGCAGGTGGAATTACTGAACTTTATTTGGTGTTCAAGGCGAACCGAGAGTACGAACAAAAATTCCAAATATTTTACAGCATGTCGTGAGGAAGATAGTTTTACTGCGGAAGACATCTTAGGGAAATAAATTAACGGTTTGTTATCTGTTGCTAGACCTCGTTGGTCATCCAGGCATATCTCTGGCGCTATAGTGTCAGTTGGTAGGCTGCATTATGCAGTAAACACTTTATAGTTAGTATAGTATTGGTGTTTCATCTATATGTTTCAGTTTTGTTGAAAAATGTTTCTAGAATTAATTGTAGGTAAGTAGTAACATGATTTTTTATGTATTATTGTTATTTATTATTGTTTTTATCTTTTTGTTTTTCTTGTTTTGCCTGCCACAGACTCCAAAAATAAGTAATTAATATAAAAATTTCAATAACAGTAATGTAAAATATTGTCCATTTAGATTTACTTTCTTCTAAGCAAGGTATAAAGTTATTTTAAAAATTTTAGTGCCCTTTTTTGAAGGTGGATTTTATGTTTTTTAAACAATTATTTTATTTTTAAATTTTTAGTGGTATTATAGTTAATTTGTATATAAATATGCCGCAGCAGTTCTCATTTTGCGAAATTCCAGGTAGCCCAGTGGTTAAAGTGAATGCTTAAAAAAAAAAAAAAGTCTTTACAACAGCTTTCAGAATGGGGTGTATTGGATGCTGTGTTAAGGAATGTCAGTTTACATTTTGGTCCAGGCTGTGTTTCGATCTAATCATAACATCTGTTAAAGCTGCTGCTCGATAATCGAAACATGT
Organism: Vandiemenella viatica; assembly: GCA_031002005.1. Taxonomy (NCBI): domain Eukaryota; kingdom Metazoa; phylum Arthropoda; class Insecta; order Orthoptera; family Morabidae; genus Vandiemenella; species Vandiemenella viatica. Next base: position 20,689 of record JARYHS010010900.1, on the reverse strand, counting down.
AAACATCTGGACATTAATACATACCACATACACAAATCTGTCTCTGGAATATATCTGTTCATTCCGGCATCACACAGAAAATATAGATATTTAATTGGTTTTCACAACATAAAAGCTCGGGGTCCAAGTTGAAATCTGAAGTACATGTTGAGACATTAGGACACATACATTTTATAAATATTCTGCAATGACTTAAAAATAGCTCAATTGATTTTGACGGTACTTAAAACTGTGGATTTTGTAAAGAACATTGGAAATTATAAATGATGGGGGTAAAGGAGAAGAGGGATTGGGCTTTTGTATACCAAATATAGACTGTCTTTTCTGATTCATTTAAAGTATATGTTTGTAAATTTCTATTGATATCATATAAAATTTTTAGGTGTGTATAAAAAAATAATTAGGGGGTGTGGAGGTGAAGAGTAGTTTGGTTTTTGTTAAGGCAGTGTGGACAGCATTTTTCTCTTTGTTTTAAAGTATACATGTGCAAAGTTCCATCAAAACCAGATAAAAACTTGTAATAGAACAGGCATAATGCCTTTAGTGTAATTTTATTTAATTTCACAGAACTTACAGGTATCGATAAGTCGGTAATATAAGCTCTCTGAAGTAGAGGCATTGTAGGATTATCGCTGACGAGTCATGGCATGTGAATTGTAGTGAAATGTTGATCAGCTTTGGAAGTGATTCCTTAAGTGTTAATCTGGATTAAATGAAATGTAATTATTAACAATTTTCCTACCTTTCAAAGTAAATGAACCTGCAACTTTGGGAGACGAAGTGTCTGGCAGTTTGCTTCTGTAGCGAAGAACAACTTTGACGATGAAATAAAAAGAAAGTTGCAAATGTGCATTAATTTATTGTGTGTAAATGTAAACTTTGAAAGTTGTTATATGTACTACTGAAGCTAAACAGACTGGCGACTGTGATCTAGGTTGATTTGGAATCTTCATCGCTTTTGAAAGTAACTCTATAAGTAAACATTTTCTTCAATACTTAACTAGACAGTGATCCAGACAAAGAAAATAATTTAAAATAGCTACAAACTGTAGCTATGTGTAAAGAATATTTACAAAAATTAAATGGGGTAAGGGAGTGAGTGGTTGGGTTTTTTAATCAGAATGTTTCTCATTGTTCTTAAGTATACGTTTGCAGTGTTCCATCGAAATCTGATAAAAACGGAAGGTATCTATAAAGAACATTGGAAATTAGGAGGGGTGGGGATAGAAGGGAAGGGGTTGGGCTTCTGCAACCTAATTTAAACACAATTGTTATGTATTTTTTAAAGTATACGTGTGCAAATTTTCTACAGAATCAGATAGTTACTGTGCTTTGTGTAGATTAAAGAGGTGGAACGGGGAAGAGAGGTTTGGCTTCTCTAAACCAAATACAGAAAGTATTTTTCCGTTTGTTTTGAAGTATACATGTGTATACTTCCTTCAAAATCAGATAAAAACGGTAGCTTTATATAATGAACATCGACAGTAATTAAAGGGGTAGAAAGGGCAATAGGGTTTGTGTTTTGTCAAAGTAATTTTAGTAGTATGTTTCTTTTTCTATTTGCTTTAAAGTATACACATGCGAAGTTCCACCGAAATAGGATTAAAATGTGGGTTTGAACAAACATTAAGGGATGTAAAAGGGGAGCTAGGGTAGTTTTTTTTATTTTTTGGTCAGAAATCTTTCCCATAAAAAAAATACATATATGTGCCAACTTTCATAAAGATTTATTTATAAACGTTTCTCGGGAAACAAGCCGAGTTATATTGTTATTAAAGCACAATATTTCGGCGACTTTAATCTCCGTCGCCATCTTCAGGTGCAGTTGCAAGTCTTGAAGTCTGCCTTGAAGTCAACCTTGAGCGTGTTGTTTGTAAACTGGCATGGCAACGACAGATGTTGTTATGTTGCCTAGCAGCATCTCAGATGTCATTAGACGCCCGCGGAACACAAAAAGCAGAGCGTTGGTGATGAGCAGCCTCAATTACAGGAATCCATGCATCACTTATCTGGAATCCACAATCCCTGTTTACCAAATCAGACGCGAGGCGAATTTCAAATGCTTCTCTAATGACGCTGTCCCAGAAGCCTCTCGCATGTGTCAACACCTTAGTCGCTTCGAAATCAAAACCATGTCCTTCTGTTAAACTATGTTCCGCCACTGCTGATTTGTCTTTTTGCCCCAGGCGAACATGACGGGCGTGTTCCAAACAACGTTGTTGTGCGCACCGTATGGTCTGACCGATGTATTTCTTTCCACATTCACACCGGATGCAGTAAACTCCGGGTGTACGCAGGGCAAGGTCATCTTTTGGAGAGCGCAAAATGTTTCTCAATTTTGGTGGTGGTAGAAAAATGCTCTTAATGCCATTTCTTGCCAGGACTCTTCCGACCCTAGATGTTGTGGCGCCAGAGTACGGCAAGAAGGCTAATTTATCGTGTGGACCATTATTGTGTTTATTAGGCCTACGTTTCATTTCCCGAAATGCCAACTGTATCTGATGTTCATTGTATCCATTCTTTCTGAAGGTATCACGGAGATGTTTTAACTCACTAGGAAGGTTGTCTTTATCACATATTGCCCGCGCTCTGTGGACAAGAGTAGTTAGTACTGTATTGCGCTGTGCAGGGTGATGATAACTGTGCGCGTTTAGGTAAAGGTCTGTATGCGTTGGCTTCCTATACACCGTGTGTCCCAAAGTTCCATCAGATTTCTTTATAATCAGAATGTCCAAAAAGGGCAAGCGGCCTTCCTTTTCAACCTCCATCGTGAATTGGATGTTTTTGTTGACACTGTTCAAGTGAAGGAGAAACTTATCTAGATTGTCTCTGCCATGAGGCCAAACAACAAATGTGTCATCCACATACCTAAAGAAGGCACTGGGCTTCATGGGGGCACTTTCCAACGCTTTCTCCTCAAAATGTTCCATAAAGAAATCAGCTATAACAGGTGACAGGGGACTGCCCATTGCAACTCCCTCGACCTGTTCATAGTAGTGCCCGTCATACAAGAAGTACGATGATTGTAATGTGTGGCGGAACAGCTCAACTAACCTGGGCTCGAAGTGCTGTTGTAGTAGAGCCATCGTATCAGCCAGAGGAACCCTGGTGAAGAGGGAAACCACATCGAAGCTCACCATCAAATCCTGTTGACGTAGGTGAAGTTCTTTAACAGTATTAATAAATTCCACCGAGTTTTTTACATGGTGAACACATTTTCCCACAATTGGCGATAATAGCCCGGTCAAGTATCGAGCCAGATTATAAGTAGCCGATCCAATAGTACAAACTATTGGCCGTAATGGTGTTCCTTGTTTATGGATTTTTGGTAATCCATAAAGTCTGGGTGGAACAGCTGCGCGGGGTTGTAACTGTTTAATAGTGTCTTCTGGTAGCCCAGAACATTTCAGCAGAGCTGTTGTTTTCTTCGCCACTGCATTGGTCGGATCTTTCGACACTTGTCGGTAAGACGCGTCCACCAAAAGTTCTTCTACTTTTCGTTGATAATCTGGGGCAAAAAGACAAATCAGCAGTGGCGGAACATAGTTTAACAGAAGGACATGGTTTTGATTTCGAAGCGACTAAGGTGTTGACACATGCGAGAGGCTTCTGGGACAGCGTCATTAAAGAAGCATTTGAAATTCGCCTCGCGTCTGATTTGGTAAACAGGGATTGTGGATTCCAGATAAGTGATGCATGGATTCCTGTAATTGAGGCTGCTCATCACCAACGCTCTGCTTTTTGTGTTCCGCGGGCGTCTAATGACATCTGAGATGCTGCTAGGCAACATAACAACATCTGTCGTTGCCATGCCAGTTTACAAACAACACGCTCAAGGTTGACTTCAAGACTTGCAACTGCACCTGAAGATGGCGACGGAGATTAAAGTCGCCGAAATATTGTGCTTTAATAACAATATAACTCGGCTTGTTTCCCGAGAAACGTTTATAAATAAACAACGCCGAGAGAAATTACATTCATTTCATTAAGATTGTTCAATTGGTGTCAACTGTAGCTTTTCAAAAAGAAATTTGACAAAAGTCAAGGGGCGGAAATGGGGAAAGGGGTTCAGTTTTTGCAAACCAAAAGCTGGCGTTATTTTTCTCTTTGTTTTACAGCAAAAGTATGTTAAGTTCTATCTAAACTGGATAAAAACTGTGGATTTGTATAAAAATTAAACGGTTTAATTGGGTACTGGGGGTGGTTTCTTTATTTTTTGGTCCGAAACCTTTGTAACAGCCCTCATACCTGAACTTTAAATAGAATTGTATTTAATGAAGTATCTGTAGTGAGCTTAAGTTTGCTTGAATGTGATCTGGTATGTTTGTTTTGCAAATTCTTGTAAATCACTGTATATAGACTTTATTTTATGAGAAGAAATTATTTAAAGGCCATTTAATATGTTTAAGAACAGAATTGTGCAATAGAATTGCTTAAATGTGTGTAATTCCAAGTATTAATGCAACTTACAATGTCTAAAGGACAATTTTCTACAGTTTAAAATGATGTTAAGTGATTATGTATTAATTCTGATTGTTTTTAATATGTTTAATTGTTTCAGTAATTGTTAATGTTCGAGAAATATCTGGTGGACACTTTTGAAGGATTCCAGAAATTTTGATAGAGCCTATATAAAGAAATCAGCAGAAGGACAGAGTTAGTTTACAGTAGTTTTATACAGATTCACTTTGGAACTGTCAAAGATTGCTTCAGTAGTATCACTGGATTGTATCTTTGCATGTAAACAATATCGCAGACATTGTTTTGAAAATAAAGAAAAATGTTAAACTGAACTTTATGGTAGATTACTTAATTAATTACTATATTAATTAAACCACCAAAGGACCTGACACCTTCCTCGTGAAAAAAATCATATAAGCGCCAATTTTCATGGTAATAGGTCAAATGGTGGCGACTGTAGCTTTTTATTTAAAAAATTGACAAAAAATAAGGGGTTGGTAGGAGGGAGAGGGGTTGAGTTTTGGCAGACCAAATGTTGACAAGATTTTTCTGTTTGTTTGAAAGTATACATTGGCAAAGTTCAATCAAAATCAGATATGAAATATAGGTTTCTATAAAATTAAGGGGTGTAAAGGGGGAGATGGGGTCACTTTTTTTTATTTTTTGGTCAGAAACCTTCTCCATGAAATATTACATGTATATGACAACTTTAATGGAGATCAGTTAAATGATGTGGACTATAGTTTTGTATAAAGAACATTGGCAAAAATTAAGGAGTGGATAGGGGGAGAGGGGTTCAGTTTTTTCAAACCAAAAGTATTTTTCTGTTTATTTTTTACTATACATTTCCAAAGTTCCATTGAAATTGGATAAAAAATGTGGTTTTGTATAAAACTTAAGGGGTGTAAAGGGAGAGAGGGGTGTTTTTTTTATTTTTTTGGGTCAGAAACCTTTTCCATGAAAAATTACATGTATATGCCAACTTTAATCGAGATCAGTTAAATGGTGTCGACTTTAGCTTTATATAAAGAACATTGGCAAAAATTAAGGGGTGGGTAGGGGGAGAGGGGTTCTGTTTTTTTCAAACCAAAAGTTGACAGTATTTTTCTGTTTATTTTTTACTATACATTTCCGAAGTTCCATCAAAATCGGATAAAAAGTTTGAGTTTGTATAAAAGGTAAGGGGTGTAAAGGGGTAGAAGGGGTGGTTTCTCAATGAAATTCATATGGGACCCCTTTGGAGGTAGACTCTATCCACAATAAAAATTTCATTTAAATCGGTTCAAAATTGGCGAAGATATCGCTGAACATACATCCAAAAAAAAAAAAAAAAAAAATTCAGACGAATTGAGAACCTCCTCCTTTTTTAAAGTCAGTTAAACATATGTAGGCCTACACAATGTTTTAATTTCCGTGTTACCACTGAACAATGAAGGTATACAACTGTTAATTTCTCAGAAAGTGTTTGCGTTCCTGAGATTAACATGCTACATTAAAAACTTGCTTTGTCAGTTTGTTTCTACTGAATGTAAGCCTTTGTAATAATGTGAAGCTGCCACACCATATTGTTACAGGCTTTCTCAACGTTACCGTCAAAAATGAGGTTAAAACACATCATTAAATATTGTGATGAATAGTTATTCAAATTTTAAAGTAAATCCATTTGTTTTACACGTAAACGTAGTCCGTTTACCCTCCAAGTTCGGCCTCACCCTCAGACTCTGTGAGGGATCATCCCTATACCACTTACATTTGCAGTGTCTTCGAGCTTAGGATTCGCGTAGTAATGATACAGCTAGGGATGGTGACCGGCCAGATCGCCCAGGTGACATTAACTTGGATCGATGTAGAAGAAGGAAACTAAGGTTTTGAGAATGAAGGAGAGAAAGGAAGCATCCGTAACCAGTCAATAAAGCACAATTCCGGCATTGCCTGGAGGTGAAAAGTAAAACCATGGAATACCATTTCAGAACAGCCAATGGTGGGGTTTGGACCCAGGGCATCTCCCGACTCCAAATTACTCACCCACAGCCTGTACCACTGAGCTAATCTGGTCAGTCATTTGTTTTATTTAAGTAACAAAATTACAGTCAGACTAGATCAGTACATCGAAATAGGTCCTTCTAGGTTCTGAAAACAGAATTAGGTCATTTTAAGTCATAACGTAAAAATTAGGTACTTTTAGGTCCTATTAAATTTACGAACATTTTTAGTTTATACAAAATACAGAAAACAAAATTAAAATTTTTAGAATATTAGGGTGGGAACAAAATAAGTTCGAATGTAAGAATCCGGGGATTATTAATTACCAAGTTTACAAGTATGAGACATTTCAGAGTCAAGCAGGAAGTATTTGTTGACGTCAATAAGGATTGGTGGCAGTCCCACTAGATAGCAGCACCACATATCACAAAAGATATCAGTAAACCGTGCGAGTTTTCCACATTAAGGAAGTTTCTCCTGTATAAAAATTCTATTCATGAAATTTTCGCATGGGCTATGATTGCATTAAAGTTAGATTGCAGCACCACCTATCACAGAGATATCAATATACTGTGTGCGTTTTATTCAACCTAGTTGTATTCCAGTGAGGTCTGTGACAGTTCGGCTTCCGCAAAGGGATAGCTTCGGGTGTTTACATCAAACTAAAGGGCTGCAGAATAGGATACATCAAGTGAAATCATAAATATATTGCTGCAAATGAGGTGGTTCTTCTTTCAACCTACTACAAATCACAAACCTCATTGTTTACGGTACTGAATTCATGGAATTTTTGTTGAGTTTTATATTTATATATTAAACATTTGGATAGGAGAAAAACCACCGCTTACCATAGAAGAGGATTCCTGCAGCATCGATATACGAAAAAAACACGTACACACATAGAATATATTTCGAGCCTATGGCCCTTCTTCAGTAGTAGTGAGATAGCTGCATGTTGGAGGCCGGCAGCCAACTGAGAAAGCCCGCCAGGCCGATAGCTCATTGTGGGGGAGAAAAACAACATGATGGGGAGTGAGAGTTGGGGGTAGAAAGGCATAAGCTAGAAAATACTAACGAATAGATAATAAACCTGTCTGTGGGGACCCGTCGCGGAAGCACGGTAGACGTCAGCCGATGGTCCTAAATTGCCCATTAAGTATGTGCAAAAAACTGAGAAATATGCGGGGAAAAAATCAATTTTTTTTATTATTATTATTATTATTTTCGTATGTCCCCATAATGGAGAACGATGAGCAATCCTGACTGGATGTGTTCAGTTCCTCTTTGGGATGTTCTTCTTGTCGGACCAATATTTTTTCATTCTTTCCTGACGGTTTTCTTTTCTTCGGCAGTCCAGATGCTTTTTGATTTTCCATTTTTTGTCTCTGAAATAACTTTCCATGAGTTCACCTTCTTATTAAAAATCTCTCGATCTGTGACGTCTCCCATTAGTAATACCTGCAGACTTCAGGTCTTTCTCCACCTCCTTCAACCATGTAGTTGTTGTTTTTACTGTTTGTGTGTATTCTAAAATTTGTCTTGAGATTCTTTCCATTGGAAGTTGCCCATACAATTTCAGCCTTCTTTTCTTCATGTCTGATTTCGTTTGATATTTTCTCTGTAGTTTTTGTAGCTTGAAGTCTGTGCTGTCCATATTTATTTACTCTGGGTCCCAGGATTTTTCTGATAATTTTTCTTCCTTCTTTCTTTATTTGTTCTGTTGCTTTTTCGTGTTCATTGCTAATGTTTCACTTGTGTATGTAACTGCTGTCTTAATTACCGTGTTATAATGTCTTATCTTGGTGTTATCTGAAATACATTTTTTGTTGTAAATATTTTGTACCAACACCATTGCTTTCTTCATCTTCTGTACTCTTGCTTCCTGTGCTTTCCCTTCTATTCCTGTTGGTTCTATGATTTCGCCTAGATATTTAAACTGTTTTACCCTGTTTATTTCACCATATTTTGTCCTTAGTTTTTGTGTTTCTATTTTGTTCCCTATGAATCCTGTTTTTTGAAAAATTGGAAATTTAAAATTAAGCTAAATTTTAAGTTACAAACTACAAAAAGATAGGCTCTGGTGAGCGATGGTTCTGTGGGAAAAGGTAGGAGGTGAGGGAGGTGGGTTTTGAGGAAAATTGTTGCTATCTTAAATTTAATCCTGGTGGTTGTCTGGTGCCCAGTTGGTACTGATACGCCAGTTCCCACCTTCTGTGTTCCGAAATGGTGCTTCTGTCTAGGAGGACTCTGATGGCGGGGCCGCAAAACATGTGTTAAGATTGTTGGTGCCATGAGTGGTGGCATGATAAGATACAGGGTGGTCAGGGTTCTGTGTGAAAACCTATTGTCTGTGTCCATTCATTCTGATGGCTAGTGGGTTTGTTGTCAGGCCAATGTAGGAGGCTGGGCAATGGTTGCAGGTGAGTTGATATATAAGGTAGGAGGATACACACATGGCAAGTCCTATGATTGGGAAGCTTTCTTCAGTTACGGGGTTGGTAAAGGCAGTGGAAGGTGGGTGCATACTGCATAATTTGCAGCGGGATCTGTTGCAAGGAAACGAACCTTGGAGCTACCTTGCAGGCTGGGTGGCCCCCTGTTTATGGACCAAGAGTTGGTTAAGTTTTGGGGTCTGTTGGAGCAGGTTCTGGGTAGGTGAGGGAGGATTTTTGGAAGGAGGTTTCTCATCTTAGGGCAGGCTCGAAGGAAGTTGTTACCTTGTCACAGGACTCGGCTGACTGGAAACATCGGGTGATCAAAATGGGACTACAATTCGTTTTTGAGGGTTGTGGGCTGTTGATAGGTTGAGTGGGTTGTGATGTGGCCCCTGAAACTTGTTTGTGAACTAAATCTGGTGGGTAATTGCGGGTAATCAAGGCTTCGGAGACGTTGCTAGCATACTGTTGGAAGGCCCTTTTTATTGGAACATACGTGGCTCCCCCAAATAACAAGGTTATAGGGAAGGGAGCGTTTGATGTGGTGAGGGTGGCAGCTATCGTAATGAAGGTACTGTTATAGGATGGTAGGTTTGATATGGTCAGATGAGTTGATGGAGCCATTCATGAGGGATAGGTCGACATCCAGGAAATTGGCATGTGTGTGGGAGTAAGTCCACACAAATTTCAGAGTGCTGGCGATATTGAGTTTATTGAGGAAACTGAGTAGGTTGTCTTCCCCTTGGGTCCAGATTATGAAAATTTCATCAATGAATCTGACCCACAAAAGGGGTTTCTGATGAGATCCAGCTAAGAATGACTGTTCCAGGTGGCGTAAGTAGATGTTAGCATATGAGGGAGCCATATGAGTGGCCATGGCAGTTCCGCTGACTTGGTGGTAAATTTTGCCCTCGAATGAAAAAAGTTGTTGTTCAGTATTAGCTCGGCCAGGGTGATCAAGAAGGATGTGGTGGGGAGGCTATTGGGGAGGGGGAGATGGGGCGTGGGACTAGAAAATGTTCCATGGTGCTGAGCCCATGACAGTGGGGAATATTAGTATATAGGGAGGTCACATCCACCGTCACTAGGAAGGAGTCAGGGGGAAGAGGTGTGGGTCCCATGGCCAGTCGAGAGAGGAAGTGCCGGTTGTCTTCGATGTGGGAGGAAAGATGGCTGACAATGAGGTGTAGATGCTAGTCCACCAGGGTAGAGATGCACTCAGTCAGTGATACATATGCAGCAACAATGGGATGTCCTGGGTTGCCAGGCTTATGAATTTTAGGAAGGAGGTATAGGGAAGGTGTGCGTGGCTTTTTTGGAGTGAGGAGTGAAACAGAATGGGGGTGACGCCTTGGAGTGGTTCACTAAACTGTATATAATCTTTTATTCTATCACCGACTGCAGGTGTGGGATCATGGCTGAGGGGGTGAGAAGTGTTGGTGTCAGACAGCTGATGCAGTGCTTCACTAACGTAGTCACAACGGTTCATGACCACCATAATTGAGCCCTTGTCTGCCAGTAGAATGATGAAGTCTGGATCAGAAAAGAGTTCCCTGATGGCCCAGGTTTCTGAAAGTCAGGTTGGTGCCACTGGGTAGTGAATTTAAACCTAGGAGAAATCAAACTGGTGGAAACAAGATCTTGAAACAATTGGATAGGATGGTTTTGTGGGAGAGGTGGTGAATCAAGAATGGAGGGTGGTTGGAACCGTTGGATACTGGGCTCCAGGTCATTCTGAGTGTCCAGATTGTTGCTCTTCGAGGCAAAGTGGTACTTCCAGCGGAGTGTACGGCAGAAAGCTAAGGAGTCACGTACTAGGGTGGTCTGATCAAATTTGTGAGTGGGTGAGAAAGTGAGACTCTTGGAGAGTACTGAGAGTTGTGGTTCTGAGAGTGGAGAAGAAGACAGATTAACGACAGAAAGTTTGGGTTTGGCAGCTTGATTCAGACTGACTGGGTGAGGTGTGGGTTTTTAGGGAGGTTATATATAGTAACCAGGAAATAATAGGTGCTAAGTAGCAAAAAGGAATTACCAAATAGGATAACAAAATAAATTGCCACATACCTTAGATAATGGTTGCATGGCCTGAACACATGAAAAAGACAAGAACATAAATACCATTGTATATTTCGTGTCTTGACCCTTTGTCAACAGGAGAACATTATGGAGAGTAGGTGCTGTAGGCTTCTAGGGAGACTCTGCTCCATCATATGGTATAGTACACAAGTGGTTTATGGAATTTCATTGTGGCTGTTCCAGCATGCGTGATACAGATGCTCATTGCAGCCAGCTAATATCACACCTTAAGAAATGGTGAGGGGAAAAAATTTCCATATTGTGCTGAAAGACAAGTGAAAAACCACAAAATAGCCAGGGTCATAAAAATCTCAAGTGAAACAGTTAGTAAACTATTTCCTGAACACTAGGAACAGTTAAGCTTTCCGCAAAATGGATACCACGACTGCTGACAACAAGTGGAGTCAGGTGACAATTTCAGAACATGTTCAGGTGCAATCCCGATGAGTTTTTGTGGCATTATATCACAGTAGATGAAACATGGATCCACTTTTTTTCAACCTAATACAAAACTAAAATCCAAATGGTACATTTCTTGTAAAGAAAGTCCTCCATAAACGACTAAAACAGTTCTCTTGGCAGCAAAAGTCACGGTGACACTTTTCTTAGATTTGTAAGCTGCAATCCCATTGATTACCTGTAAAATGGTAAAACAATCAGAGGTTTGGGTTATGCCACATTACTGGATCGATTTTATGAGTAACTGTTAAAGAAATGACACCATTTGCTGAAGAAAAACATTCTCTTTCACAAGGATAAGGCACCCACACACAAGTCAACTATTGCAATGGCTAAATTTGTACAATTACACTACAAACTGCTACTTCATTCACCTTATTCTCCAGATTTGGGGCAGGTGACTAATTTCCCTTCAGAAGCCCAAAGAATAACGTACTTTAAAAAGAAAACTGTGAAACTTTAACTGAAAATGATAGAGAAAGTTGTAAGGACACTGAAAATCAACTATTTGTTTGATAAGGTTTAAAATATATTTTATTTTTCATAAAAGAAAAATGCAGAAAAGTCAACACTAAACATCAATCAGAACGTGTCACATCATGTTTCAGCATGCACCAGTTTTGCTGCATGTGTTAATTGTTTGTCAACAATCTGTGCATTGTGTAACCTTAAGGTTTTAAGCCAATCCATTACTTAGTTCTGGTTACCAAGCCATAAAACAAATAATATTTGCAACTGAGGCTCAATTCAAGAAAACCACTCTGATTTGCTCAAAATTGATATGATGATGCTAGGAAATTTTTTCGCATAAAACAGTGATTTTTTCACAGCAGAATTCAGAACATCAAAACTTTCCTCATAGTATGTCTATTCAAAAACTTATAGTTTTGTGCTGAAAAGTGCATATACTTTCATATAATTAGGAAAAGTTATATAAAAATGAACTCTTTTTCATCTTAATGTTAGGTTTTAGAGAATAGATTTCAGGAACTTATATAGTTAATAAAGAATTATTGGTATAAGCTAAATATTGTTTTACAGGACAAAAATTGGCAGAGGCAGTAGTTACACGTAAGTAGACAATGAACTAGCAGCAAGCATTTGTCCTGACAATGAATTAATATTCAAATGAAATGCTATATTAACTGTAAACCCATAAAATATAACATCATTTGTATTAATCAAAGGACACTTAAAAATAATGAATAAACCACATATGTTGTTAATAATGAACAGTAGCGACGCTTGGAAAGAATAACTAATTTGCTAGATGAGCTGTGTAATTGTATTCATTTAAATAATGTATCAGCTCATATAGACGTCTGACTAATTTCAACAGGTTATAAAGATGTTATATAACTTCGAATGTGTTAATTCATTTTTATTTTTTTTTAAATTTATCAAAGAAAAAAATTAGGGTAAACAGTTTAAATAACACCTGTGCAAAAATTTCACTAATAAAAAATGATGAATAGTGAGGTTGAATGCTTGTAATATAATGAAAAGTAGAACCACACTTTTGTAACAAATATTTATTTGTTTAGTGTAATAGGTACGCATCAAAACATATTACGAAACAGTTATAAAAATTTAAAACATACTGTATGTAGAACAAACTGTCACTGACCCTAACAGAATACAACAAACCTGAACAAAATGCACATGGCATATCAACATTTCTGTGATCTGTGCTACTGTGCAAATAAAGTGTTTTCATTGGAATTGTAGAGCAAAATAAAAATGTTTCCATAACAGAAAAAAATATACAAAAAACTCCTTATTGTATAAAAAACAGTTTATTGACATCTCTGTGATATCTGTTGTTGCAATCTAGGAACTTGGCTCTGCACTGTGTCACACGCGTGACCACTTTAAGCATCATATTCCTAAAAATTCTTTCTTAATTTATTATTTTACCTAATTGGAGACCTTAATCTTTAAAACAATATGTCATTTGTCAATTTTGGTTTGGTATCGAAATAGATGGCTCGTAATTAAAAAAAACATGTTGTTGAGATAATATTGATACTTTTGCCCTTTAAGGGTCGAATTCCAAAAAATTCCATTTATAAAATATGGTGTGACCAAAGCGGACACTTTGGTCTTTAAAATGATACCTTATTTATTGATTTTGTTCAGGCAACAAGCGGGATAAAAAAAAAAAAAGGTTTTAGAAACGATGATATTTTTGCCACTTAACCTTTTAACTGCTACATTTTGCCTGGCTGAGCTCTCGCTGAGTGCCACTTTGTTTACAGCTAAACTGTTTACCTGCCCTGGAATGTCGCGTTCGACCGATACCTGCTCTGCTGAGCTGGGCACACGGACCGGACTGCTGTGTGCTGAATAAGTCTGGAGCGTTGTGTGCGACATTCTTCTGTTGTCGCTCTGCAATTTGAAACTCCAGATACAAAATAAATGCTGTTAATATAAAATCTTAAGTTTTTAAATTTAAAGCTCCTCTAAACGCGAATGTCTGTGTAAGCAAACATGCAGGTACTTCATATACTAAATAGATATTACACCAACTGAAATGTTTTTTGTTTGTGAGCGTAGTAATTTATCTGGAGAGAATACCTTTCCGAATACCTTTCACGAATTCTGCACATATTTTCCAGCCTTATTTTTGACCCGGGCTATGGATGCCACTGGCGAAGTTAAAAACATATTATTATTTTATTTTTTTTATATATTTTGTTTAGTTCTCGAGGCATATAAATGTAATATAATTATTACTATGCAGTTACCCATGGTTAATAATTCTTTTTGTGTGATAAGCCTTGAAAAATGGCACAACACACAGTGGTACATTACATGTTCTACATTGGTTTCTCGACGTACTTTCTGTTTCGAACATACAGCACATTTACACATTGGCGAGCTCTTCTTTGAATTTTCAATATGAATGATATTTGTAAAATGTCTCCCAGTTAATCCTTGACTATATTTTTTATCAGAGCGTCTTCCATTGCTAGGTTCGTTCTGTTCTGTGGTATATGCTTCAACAAGTTCTCTAAGGGGGCGTCCATAAATTACGTGAGGTGAAATTGGGGGGGGGGAGGGGGTCCGGCGAAATCTTACCAAGGGGGAGTGGGGGGTCAACGGAATTCTAACGTGGGATTTTTGAAATTTTTGTTGGACTGTAGAGTTAGAAAAATAGGTCTACAAATGACGCGAAAGTCGATTTTAGGGAGGGTATTCCCTCGAAAAGTGCAGCTTTGGAAGGTTGAGATCTACAAAAGAAAGGTCTCAAAAAGGTGCGAAGGCTATTTCAAGGGGGGGGGGGGGATGTAGGTCTCACGAACCAGATCTCACAAGAGGGGGAGAGGAGTCCGGAAATCCAGAAAAACTCCTCATGTAATTTATGGATGCCCCCTTACCAGAGACAGATGAAACTCTGCAACTGGCATTTTTCACCCAGTTGCTACTCGGTGAAGAGCGCGAGCATTTAAAAGGCAGTGTTTGAGAATGTGGAAAAAGAACTTTTTATACCACTTCACAGTGAAAATATAGTGTGAACTGATTCTCGCGTATCTGTTCGTCTCATCAGCAAAAGATATCATATGATCTTCTGTTAGAAATATCAGGAAAAATGAGAAACTGCTGCAATGTTAACCTAATCCACACTTGTATCGCGCAGCTTAATCGTCAAGCACGTGTGATTAAACGTGTCATTAAAGCATTCTCTTTTTCCACACATTTCGCTCTCACAATCTCTAGCTTCAAATTCTGAAGAATTTTCACCTCTTGTGGAGACAATTGGTCATTTTCCACTAACTGATGTACACGGCTTAGGACTATTACTTCGAGATCCAGTCGAAGGGTCATCACTGTCATCCATATCAAAGAGATCATATTCACTGTCACTTCTAGTAAGAATCTCCATGATTTCTTCCGCTGTACAAATACGACGGTGTGCCATTTTCTCAGCGAAAACTAAAAGGAAAAGAGTAACACAAATTAGATCGCAGCTGCCAATTCTCAAGGGCCGAATGAGAAAATCAACCAACCACCCTGGGTGGAAATATAGCTACATGACACTGCCGCTAAGAGGCTAGCGCGTTAACGCGTGCAGAGCACACAGGGACCCGAGGGGCCCGACGTGTTAACACGTCTAGAGCACAGACAGGGCGGCAAGGCGGCGCGGGTATACACGTTTTGAGCACCGGGGCGCAGTAGTAGCCACGCGCGTTAACACATCTAGAGCAGTCAAAGGGTTAAGGGTTGAATCTGGAGAAAGTTCTTTCTTAAAATATGATGTGACCAAAGCGGATAGTTTAATATTTTAAACAATACCTAATTTATCGATTTTGGTTAGGTATCAAGGAAGATAAAGGGCTTGTGACAGAAAAATGCGTTGTAGAAATATTAATACTTTCGGCCTTTAAGGGTCAAATTTTGAAAAATTCCTTTCTTAAAATATGGGATAACCAACTGAAGGGCTTATGAAGACCGGTCTTTAAAATGATACCACATTTGTCAATTTTGTTTAATTATCAAGGGAAATCAATTGTTCGAGGGACAAAAAAAGCATTTTAGAAATACTGACATTTTTGCCCTTTAATTTTTAAATTGAGCGTGGTAGTGTATTGGTTAGCGTTCTGGCTTCGCATTCAGGAGGACGGTGGTTTGAATCCCCCCCGGGCATCCAGATTTAGGTTTTCCATGTTTTACCCAAATCACTCCAGGCGAAGGTCGGGGAGCTTCCTTCAAAAGGCCATGACCGAATTCCTTCCCATTCCTTGCCCTCCATCCTTTCCCGTCTCTTAAGACCTCACTGTTAACAGACGTTAAGCAGTTAAAAATAAATAATTTTTTTAAAAAACTTAATCTTTAAAATGATACTTCATCAAACGATTTCAGATAGGTATCTGGGGAGATAAATGACTCATAACACAAAAAACAGCATTTTAGATAGATTGACATTTTTGCCATTTAAGTGACGAATTCCGAAAATTCCATTCTTAAAATATGATGTGGCCAAAGTGTAGACCACAAGCTTTAAAATGACGCCTCATTCATTGATTTCGCTTAAGTATGAAGGGAGATAATGGCTTGTGACAAAAAAAAAACTTATAACATATACGATTATAAAATATAAAAAAGTTACATCAACATGGTCTTTCGAAAAACGCATTGAAGATTTTACAGAAAAATAAGATGATTTTGGTCATACAAGTTTTGGCAACTTTTCAACACATTTTCCTCATTTGGTGTTTTAATTTATGTATTTTCACACTGAGACACTACATACCACTTGTAAACTGTAGAATTCATTTTATAACCAAAATAATAAGCAAACCATTACTTTGTTTACAGTGGTACAAACTGAGAAGTGATGTCACAAGAGACAAAATTACAGCTGCAAACCAATATTCAAATTAACATAAAAAATGCAAATTTTGCACTTTTCAATTTGTTTTCTCAAGAAACAATATTTTCTTGGTTATAGCAGATGTACAACTAAAATACTGACTACTTAGTAAGTACACCACTATCCCAGTGGGATGAGTTCCCATCCAATGAAATCATCCATGGCAGAAACAAACTCATATTTTGTAGATTCCGAAAAATCACAGTTTAGGAAGGTATAAAAAATTGGAGAAACTTTGGGCTAAGTGTATTGAACTGACAGGAGAGAGCATTGAGAAAAAAAGGATGTTTTTTTGAATTAAAATAAAACAATTAAAATGTTACATACTTATCAATATTCAACATTTGGACAGAAGAATAACCACCAGTCATTAAAGTTGATGTTTGTAATCTTGGTTGTCCGGGTTGAACTGCGTCAATTTGTTGAAACCTAATGTTTCGGCCATCATTTAGTGGCCTTCTTCAGAGTACTGTCACAGCTGGAACTGCTGCCGCCTATATATAGCTCCCGAAGAACGCGCTAACCGTTTGGAGTGACGTCACTCAAACTACCACCGCCAGTGTGGCCGATCCGATGGGGGCCAGCGTCCCACGTTTTCCTAATCAAGCATGACCATATTTGGTCAAGTTCTAGCCCGCCGTCCGCGTTCATATTATCTGGTCTTTTTTTGATTTCCAACGTTTCTCTGAAAAGCCGGGGCCACCATATGCTTTCTTGAACCAATACACTAGTGTCACTGAATAAAATTGCATGCCCACTGTCAGCAGAATGTTGTGCTACAGCTGATTTGCTGACATCGTTATTTTTAAGATGTCTTATGTGTTCACACAGCCTTTCCTTGACTGTCCGTCCAGTTTCGCCGATATACACGTGGCCACAGCTACAGGGTATCTCGTATACGCCCGCTGTCTGCAACTTGTTCCTCTGGTCTTTAACTTTTAAAAGCACATTAGAAATCTTCCTAGGCGCTCTGTATATTGGACAGATATTTTTCTTCTTTAAAAGACTGCCAATTTTATCCGTCACCCCGTGGACGTAGGGTAATACTGCCGTGGGTCCGTCTGTTTGTCTTCTAGCTTCAACTTCCGGTATCGGAGCACAGGGTGGTGCTCGAGGTGCAAGCCTTGCGGTGTCCTTATTGATGATGTCAAGGCTGTAGGCCTACACAGAAAATTCGACGTAACGTTGCAAATAAAATACGGGAAGCATCTCAATCGAACTGGAGGCCAAAAGAAAATTAACTACGTCCAATCACCTGACACCACGACTGTACTGCCTGCCCAAGATACACAAAGATGGGGTCCCTTTACGGCCCATTGTGAGCGCATTTCAGTCTCCAACACATCCGCTGGCAAGATATCTGGCGGACAAGCTAAAGAACCTGACTAGCTCTACTTTTACAGTTCGAAATTCTTCTGATTTTATAAATAGGATCAAGGACAGACGCCTGGAAGACAGTGACTTATTAGTTATCTTCGACGTCACGTCACTGTTC
This sequence comes from Vandiemenella viatica, assembly GCA_031002005.1. Classification (NCBI taxonomy): domain Eukaryota; kingdom Metazoa; phylum Arthropoda; class Insecta; order Orthoptera; family Morabidae; genus Vandiemenella; species Vandiemenella viatica. Next base: position 2,406 of record JARYHS010010900.1, on the reverse strand, counting down.
ACAAACGTGCCAATTGATGAAGCCATAAATATCATCAGGGAACGACTAGGATATCTCAGTCTACCAGAAGAATGGGCGTCACTGACTGAATTCTGTCTCAGGACCACCTTCTTTCAATACCAAAGGAGACTTCTACCAGCAGAATGAGGGAGCAGCGATGGATTGCCCACTGTCTCTAATTGTGGCCGACGTGTTATATGGAGGCGTTTGAGGCTGAAGTGGTCAACAATTATATTCTGAAACCTTCTTTGTGGTTGCGTTACGTGGACGACACATTTGTTATCTGGCCCCACGGGCGAGAATCCCTCCAGGCTTTTTTCCAACATTTAAATAGTGCCCACGACAAAATTAAATTCACCATGGAAGCTGAGGTAGACAAACAACTTCCTTTTATGGACGTTATAGTGAAACGGAAGGAAGATGGCTCCCTAGGGCACGGAGTTTACCGCAAGCCCACGCACACCAATCGCTACTTGCATGCAGCCTCTCACCACCATCCAGCAGTGAAACATGGAATTTTAAAAACATTAACTGTCCGTGCTTCCATAGTCAGCGACGAAGCGAGCATAGCCGCTGAAAGGAAAATTTTAAAGGAGACGTTTCTGGCCAACGGCTACAGCCTTGACGTCATCAATAAGGCCACTGCAAGGCTTACACCTCGAGCATCACCCTGTGTTCCGACACCGGAAGCCGAAGCCAGAAGACAAACAGAAGGACCCACGGCAGTATTACCCTATGTCCACGGGGTGACGGATAAAATCGGCCGTCTTTTAAAAAGAAAAATATCCGTCCAATATACAGAGCGCCTAGGAAGATTTCTGATGTGCTTTTAAAAGTCAAAGACAAGAGGGAGAAGTTGCAGACAGCGGGCGTATACCAGATACCCTGTAGCTGTGGCCAAGTGTATATCGGTGAAACTGGACGGACAGTCATGGAAAGGCTGTGTGAACACATGAGACATCTTAAAAATAATGACGTCAGCAAATCAGCTGTAGCGCAACACTCTGCTGACAGTGGGCACATAATTTTATTCAATGACACAAGTGTATTGGTTCAAGAAAGCAGATGGTGGCCCCGGCGTGTCAGAGAAGCATTGGAAATTAAAAAACGACCAGATAATATGAACGCGGACGGCGGGCTACAACTTGACCAAATATGGTCATGCTTGATTCAGGAAAACGCGGGACGCAGGCCCCCATCGGACCGGCCACGCTGGCGGCGGTAGTTTGAGTGACGTCACTCCAAACGGCTAGCGCGTTCTTCGGGAGCTATATATAGGCGGCAGCAGTTCCAGCCGTGACAGTACTCTGAAGAAGGCCACAAAATGATGGCCGAAACGTTAGGTTTCAACAAATTGACGCGGTTTGACCCGGACAACCAAGATTACATTGATACGACATTACCGCTTTCTCTTCGGTTTATTTAAATGCAATGCTAGATATAGATACAAAATATAGCAAAAAAGCAAATTCTTAAAACAGTGCTGTAAATAATTATTAGGTATAGTTTCGTTTGATGTTAAATTAAAAATTAGGTATGGGGGGCAAAAAAATATTAAAAGTGGGACATGACCCAAAAAAGGTTGGGAAACACTGGTCTGAACAGTTGCTACTGGCTAATGCGCAGTCGAGAATCCCTTCTCGCTCTAAAGTGGAGGTCCACAACCGTCCCAGTTGTGCAGAGTTCTCGCGTATATGACACTTCCCCTAGGACTCTCTGACAGATAATATTTATTCTTACGTGAACCGCTCGTAGAACCTCAGATACAACATTATCTAAGGTTTCACACAAATTCTATTAATATATCTACGTCACATAAGTCAATAGACGGCTAAAAACGGTCGCCAAGCTGCTAGAATAGTGATGTCCTGTGATGGATCGGTTGATTTTTACCTGAGGACTTAATCTATGCCGGATGATCACGCCACACATCATAAGGTTGCGCGGTGGTTAGATAACAAATTGTATCCCCTAGCCTCATGCAGTTTGCGTCACATCCGAATCCGACCATCGGCCCGTCTGAACTGGAAACATGACTCATGCAAGCATGCCACCCTACTCTAGCTATCCAGAACCCAATATATCTGTTTGCGAGGCCAGGTTAGCCACTGAAGTCGATGCTGTGCTGGGAGTAAAGGCACCCGACTCGATCTTCTGCTGCAACATTTCATGAACGCCAAATGCTGCCGAACTACAGCAGTACGAACATGTCTCTATTGGGTCCGCCATTTACTGGGATGTCGGTTCACGTAGCGTTGTTCGACTGTCACGGACACATCAGTTCAGCGTAGCACGTGTCGAACAGTGAGACCAAGCGTTGTGGGGGAGTGAGTTAGCTGTGGCTCACGTTCAGGAGGACATGGTTTCCCAAAATCATTCCAGACGAATGCAGGGATGCTTCCAACA
>JARYHS010010899.1:0-13998 GCA_031002005.1 Vandiemenella viatica | reverse complement strand
ATTCACTAGCTACACAGAAAAGATTCAAAGATAAAAACAAAAGCTATCTAGCACACTTTAAATTAAACACAAAAGTCGGCGACTGCTGCTAACCGCTGCTGAAGCTCGATTGGCCGATTCACAACCTACCCGGGAAATATTGAAAGATAAAAACAAAAGCTATCTAGCAAACTTTAAATTAAACACAAAAGACAGCGACTGTTGCTAAGGGCTGCTGAAGCTCGACTACACTATACCCGTGTATAGGACGACTAATTAACGTCTCGCGTCAGAGGAGCATTTTTAGATTGTTTGCTGATGGTGCGGTTATTTATAGGGAAGTAAGGAATTTGACAGATTGCTTAGAAATTCACCGTGATCTGGATGTTATTTTGGCATGGTGCGCTGAGTGGCAACTTATTACACTAAACTGGAAAAAGTGGAAGACAATGAGCGTAACTAAAAATTTAAATAGTTCAATAGTTCAGGAATACGCGTCAAACAATTCAGTTATGGTCGATTCTATTGAATATTTGGAAGTAACAGTACAAAAGAACATTAAATGGGACATCCACATTAATTCGGCTGCGATTCATAGGTCAAATCTTGAAAAATTGTAATGAACAAACAAAGGAGATAGCGTACAAATCTCTTGTGCGTCCACATTTGGACTATTGTTGTGCCATTTGGGATCCGTTTCGTAAGGGGTTGATCGAAAGTATAGAGAAAGTACAGAGACGAGCCGCTCGATTCGTGACCGCGTGCTACAGTCCTTACGAAAGCGTCACAGAACTTATTATTAGACTAGGCTGGGAATCTCTGGTAGATAGACGACGCACGTTTCATTTAGACTTATTGGTAAACATGTGTACTCCCACTTTCACTTACGAGTGTAGTGAAGTACTTCTTCCACCAACCTATTTGAGTCGGAATGACAAGAAAGATAAGATTAGAGAAATAAGGTGCCACACTGATTTTTATATGAATTATTTTTTCCCTCGTACCATTAGGGATTGGAATGCACAACAAAGAGATTAGCTTTGGTGCTGAGCACCCTCTACCACCCATAATTTTGATAATTGTAGAGTATATATGTAGATGTAGCTGTAGAGGAGAACGTAACTCGCCGAGGCTCAGAACAATACCACTATGACAATAATAATATGCCGTGACAATGCGGCCTCTTACTGGACACACCCGTCCTCTTATCGGGCTACCAACCGGAGAGTGTCCTTGAAACAGCCTCTCACCGGCCGAGACACCCTCTCGTCCTTATGACCACCCGCGCAAATCTTCGGGTCGTGTCGCTCGTTTCGGGAGGAACCTGTCCCCCGACGTCCCATGGAAAACGTTTGTAACAGAAATAAACGAAGGGTGCCATCCTATTGACAGACGGGTGTGTTGCGTCCTGGTTGGCTTTTACTTCCGCGAGCGGTTCGGAAGATAGGAGCTCAGGTGAGACTGTCTAAGGTTACCTTTTAGAAGTCTCAAAAATAAGTGGATTTTGGTTTTCAGACAAGGGAACTCGGTGTGGAAGGGTACTGATAGAAATAAAAACACATACAAGCTGAAATTACAATCAAACTTGCAGCTCACGAAGACCGACTGACATCTATTTTAGACCTAAATCCCAGGGAGGTGCGTGGCTACAAGGTACTATTCCTCCAACATTTCCAACTCAGGGAATTCCTTCTGCAGGAACTGGATCCTCCGCATCAACTTTAAATAAACTCGGTAAGAAAAGTATCTCCCATAGGGATTAACCAGCTTAAATTCCCTATGACTACCGTCCATGGGACTTCAGAGGCACTAAGTCCTAAACCAGCATCGAAGTCTGCTACCGACGGCGACTACTGTGCCCTGCACTAGTCTGTCTCTCCGTCCTACTGCTGCCCTAATCTAACAGTCCTGCTCCGTTACTGCTCCGCCCTACTCTCTAATAACTGCCATGCCCCGCACTGGTCAGCTCCGCCCCCACACTCTGGCGGTCGGTCCTACTCTCTTACTGCTCCGCCCTACTCTCTAGTAGCTGCCATGCCCCACACTGGTCAGCTCCGACCCCACACTCTGGCGGTCGGTCCTACTCTCTTACTGTTCCGCCCTACTCTCTGGCTCCCGGTGGCCCGGCCACCTTCTTTTATACTTCTTAATGACGACATTAGTTGTGTCCTCTTAACCTTCTAGAACATTCTGTGGCGTTAGTCGCTTTGTTTACGTTCTTGCATCAGTCCTATCTGCCCTTCCGTGTTTCCCGTCACGTAGGCTTCCGGGTCGGGTCGTGTTAATGGAATCCTCCGCTCCTGTCAACACTCAGCCCTATCACCCTCGCTCCGACCTTCTGCTTTCTCCACTTTTAATGTTATCGCGTTGCCTCTTGTTGACTACATATTGCTCTCCTAAAAGCATCCCGTGTTTCTTCGGTTTCGTATCGCTACGGCGTTTTCCTACGCCTACACTCTTATATTTACTTGCTGCTTCTTGCACCACTTAACATAACTAAGTGTTCCCGCGATTATTTCGCGACACCTCCCCCCCGTGGGGAAAATTTTGCAATCTCTCTTGAGAGTGCAAAATTTTCTAATATCTACGTCGGATGTGTGAGCTGCTTATTTTAATTACAATGCATGTTATAATGATTTACATTCATATTACAATGTTTTACATATTTCAATTTCTTCGTTATCTTGTCCTTACAATAGTGACAATTCTAATATTACAATGTTTTACATATATAATACATGTATTAATATTTTCAAAATCAAAATTCTTACAAGGTATCACTTCATATTTTCCTTCTGGACAGTTTCCTATTCTTTTCATAAAACATTTTTTTACCTTTTACCACAAAATATATATATTCATTATACCTTCTAACGTTTGTCAGTTTTAGACAAAAACATCAATGGTCTCCTTTGTTCATACTCCAAGTATCTGTTTGGATAACGCACACGTTCACTTATCACTGTATCACTGTTCTCGTTTACATACCTGCTTCTTACAGGCCCAAAGTAATCTGTTCACTCTCATCATTGTTCATTCCAGCAGGATGATACCTAACCACCCCAGTATCAGGGTACTGATTTACAATCTTATTCTTAACACAAATCTTAGTGCAACAGTCATCACCTATGGCTTTACAGAAAAATCTAAAACAATCACGGCATCATTTACAATATCTACATACACAGAATATTATTATCAGCACTACTATCCCAGTCCCAGCATACCCCCATATTGGTATACTGTCTAATGAAAATGCATCAAATAATGTTCTTTGTTGGTATGTGATTTCCTCTTCTAATTCGTCTAATTTATGACCTGCTGCCGTTAGATCATCTAACTGACGAACCACTGGTTCGATTGGTAAATATAGAGGTATTTCTGAAATGTTCCTCTTTTTCTTATTTACCATGCAACAATCTATATCCATATTTAGATTTGGAACTATATCATTGATCGGTACCTTTGACCTAATGGTATGTTCTGATTGAATTAATATTTGTGCACCATATCCCTTGCATTTACTTAGAAATTTGAGTTTTCCCGTTCCTCTAATAATCACATCTGTGGGCTTATTACTGTTACACAATACTGTGAGACCTTCATCCTTTGGTGCTACAAAAAGCCACTCATTACCTCTGATTTGTGTCCATACACTTCCATTTAAACAATATACTTCTGAATACAATCACTTGGGATTTTTACTATAGGTTGAAGCATCCGAGCTTCACATACCTCATGATCGTAAGTTGAAAGCAATACAAAGGTCTGTTTACAGACGCTGTGAGTGGGCTCTAACTTTTTACATATTAACTGATCGTTATCTAACTTGACATATTGCCGTTTTGCATCGTCAATTAACAAAAATTCTTTTTCAGGCGCAATATACGTAAATAATCTTTTACTGTGATTCACTTCGACTGGCAGGGGCCATAGCTTATAGATATTAAATATTTCAGTATCTACTAGCGGAATGTTTAGTACATAACTTAGTATACTTCCCGAAATAAAGACATCTAAGTCAATTACTCTCATCAGTTGGTACCCCTTGGCTTCAGACAATTCTATCGGAAATTGTTTATCTTTATTTCATCTTTAATTAATTGTAAGTATTTAACTACTTGTACTGGGTTGATTAAATGTGGCTCTAGAATACCTTTTTGCGCATTTACGATGGCCGTTATGATCAAATCGTATTCTTTTTCTAGTTCCTCAAATATTGACGTCAGCTGTATTATTTGCTCATTTTTGTTACCAATATACCAAGTTGGTTTATTCTTTTATCTGTGCTAGCTTCATATTTATATATGCTCATTTAGTTTTAATATTCCCGCGGTGATCATTCTTTCATTACGTTATTGAGTTAACTGTATTGTTAAAGCTAGCCAATGTCGTTCTTACTATTGTAACTTGTTCTTTAGAGAGTTTCAATAGCTGTTTTTTGCTCTTGCTCCAATAATTGATCTTTGACTTAAAATAGGAAGCGTCATCTTCGTCTAGGGTTCCGAATAGGACCTTACTAATTTCTCCCACAAAATTAAGTATCCCTCGTTTTCTTCTGTTTTGTTCATGTCTGGCTAGTTGCCCAATTAGGCTTTGGGATGTTTCTATTTTACTTTCGTGGTATTCTACCACCTGCTTTATACTAGTACACCCCTCTACACTTGTGTTTACCTGTTTGAGTCTCTGCTGACAATAATCCACGGCCTTTAATGCTGCATCCTGAGTTGCTCAAATTTCTGCCTTAAATCTCCTAAGTTAAAATAACTCACGATCCTCCAAGTAGTAGTGTACAAACTTACTGTCCCTCTGTTGTCGTAGTACAATCCCGGCGATGACTGAAATTTAGCTAGCTGCAGATCTTGTTGCTGAATTGTTGCCGTAATACTTGCTATCATGAGCGTCACTACTATCACTCGGGTTGCTGTCATTGTCCCTGCAATTTAAAAAAAATCTTTTAGCCGGTTTGCATGCACCTTCGTAAATTTATTTTTCTTTAATTGTATAACGACATTCGGTCCTTTTGTTTCAACCACCATATATGGACCTCTCCATTGACTGTCCAATTTTTTTGAACGTCCCCGTCTTACACTCTCATCGAATAGCAAAACTTTATCACCTGGACGGAATGCTACCGGATTTTGCGTCTTGTCATAATTTTCTTTACTTTTTATTTTCGCCTGTGCTGTCGCCTCTCGCGCTTCTTGATGCATTGCCCTTAACCGTTCTTTGAATTCGATTACATAATCGTCGTAGTTGTATATTACTTGTATATTAGTTGTATACACCATGCTCTGGAGTTCTTGTTATCTCCATTGGCATCTTTGTCTTACTCTGGGTAATCTTATTCTTTTGGCAGCTTTCGCACTGGCGAATGTACTGCTCAATGTCGGCTTTCATGCCTTCCCAGCTACAATATTTCCTAATTCTCTCATAGGTCCTACCTATTCCCTGATGTCCACCAATTGGCGATTCATGATACTGCTTTAGTATCTTCGTCTTCTCTTCCTGAGTAAGTTCTTCCCTATTATTTGCCTTCGGTGATAATGTTCCCTTCTCATTATCAGCAGTTGAGGTACCACTTTCTGCCACTATTTCTTTACTTTCAGTTTTCTCTTCATCATTATCACTTATTTCGTCATCGGTCTCTCTAATGTTTCGGATTCGCGAAAGAGCGTCTGCAACCTGATTTCTTTTGCCGCTCTTATACACGATCTCATAATCATACTCCTCGAGTTTCAACCGAAACTTCATTAATCTGGATGACGGGTCTGATACACTATTAATCCACGTCAACGGTTTATGGTCTGTGCAAATGGTAAATTTCCTCCCAAACAAATATGGTCTGAACTGTTTCACAGCCCAACAGATAGCTAACATTTCCCTTTCAATAGTGCTGTAGTTTCTTTCTGCCTTGTTTAAGGTCCTCGATACATATGCTACAGGTAAGTCCTTACCAATTGTACCTTGACTTAAACAGCTCCTATCGCGTCTTGACTTGCGTCTGTGGTTACTACGAAACTTTTTGTGAAATCGGGATACTGTAAATGGGAGGATTCAACAATTTTTCCTTCAATTGTTGAAAAGCCTCTTCCTGTTTCGTTCCCCATATATATGTAACTCCTTTCTTTAGCAACTCATACAACGGCTTAGCAATTTTACTATAATTACTAATAAACCGTCGATAGTATCCACTCAAACCCAAGAATGCCTTTAACTGACTGGTATTACTCGGTTGTGGGTATTGTTTCACGGCTTCTACCTTTTTTGGATCAGGTTTCAATCCCTCCTCGGTGAGTACGTGTCCCAAAAATGTAACCTCTTTCCGTAGAAATTCACATTTGTCTACTTGTAACTTGAGGTTGTACTTTCTCAGTCTTTCGAAAACATCTTCTAACCTGACATTATGTTCTTCTAATGACGATCCAAAAATAATGACATCATCCAAATAAATGAACACTTTCTCACCTGCAGTCCTGTTAACACAGAGTTCATCAATTTTTGGAAGGTATTTGGTGCCGTCTTTAATCCCATAGGCATCCTTTTGAATTCATAATGTCCATAAGAAGTGCTAAACGCTGTCTTTTCCCGATCTTTTTCGTCCAATAAGACCTGATAATATCCTTTCGCTAAGTCCAGTGTCGAGAAATATTTTGCCTTTCCTAGCCCATCTAATATCTCATCAATTCGCGGCAATGGGAACACATTATTTACTGTCAGATCATTAAGCTTTCTGTAGTCTATTACTACACGCCATTTCTGTTTACCGCTTGCATCCATTTTCTTCGGAATTATCAGTACCGGCGAATTCCAAGCACTCTCACTAGGTACTACTATGTCATCCTGTAGTAGTTTATCTATTTCGCCTTGCAAAATTTCTTTTTGCGCCTCCGGTATTCGGTATGGCCTCAACCGAACTATCTTTCCTTCTGCCTCCGGAAGGAGTTTAATTTCATGCTTGACGGCCTCTGTATAACCTAATCTATCCCCCGGCAAATGGAATATGTCATTATACGCCGCACAAATCTCCAATAGGGCTTCCTGCTCTTCTTTGTTCAAATGATCGACCCGGAGATTTTCCTTTAGCTTGCTTAACCGCGATCTGCCCTCCGGTCGCTCTACTCTAACTTGCCTTACGTGGGTTTCTTTTACTTCTGGCACTTTCTCAGCTTCTACTATGGGATTTTCTAGTTTAACTTCCTCTTCCGTAGTGTTTAACAAACTTGTGATGCACACTCCGTTTCTCACGGATACCAGTGCCTCTGGCACAAATAGACCTGGTTTTACTTCTTGCTTCGGGATTATCGCCTCCGATACATCCTTCAGCGTAACTCTTACTCTCACTATTTTTTCCTCGCGCGGGCCTATTCTTATTTCTGAGTTTCGAGCCTTCCCGGCTTCCACTCTCAGTTGAGTACTACACTTACTCCCGTTTTTCGCGATTGGAATCGCCTTTGACTTCGTGGTCTTAGCCACCTCCGCATAGGTGCGTTCCATCGCATCCTTATGCCACGCAGATCTTACTGCTAACGAGTCGGACTTTTCCGCATTCGTTAAACTACTACGCCCTTTCACGGGGCTTACTGTCTTCGATGCAGTACCTACTGCCCTCGAAAACCTTCCGTCACGTCGCCACAGAGTTCCGTTAGTCGACGGACAATCTCGCCTTTTCACGGGGGCCTACCGTCTTCGAGTCAGCACCCAGTGCCCTCGGAATCCTTCTGTCACGCCTCACAGTTTCCTTTATGAGGGGACACATTTCACCTGATGTCGCAATTCCTCACGACATCTTTCCCTGTCGCGCGCACAGATCCGTTAGTGGACGGACAGACACCATTTCGCGTCGTAATCCCTACGACACTTCTCCCGTCACGTCGCACAGTTTCGTTAGTGCACGGACGAGCATGATTTGGTGACGTAACCCTTACGACACCCACACCATTCTTGTAGCCGTCGGTTTGCCTTACCGATCTACAAGAACTACCACAACGCATCTCACGTTGTTTTCTGAAATTGCCCTTCTTGCGCGGTTTCCAAGCTAATTCGCTTCCCGCGAATCTCAATGGTCCTCCCACCATAATCTATTATGGCCCTATTTTGTGCCAGGAAATCCCTTCCTAACAAGCCTTCAAATGGCAAATCTATGTCTGACCCTATCACATAGAACTTTGCCTTAGTACCAAACCCTTTTCGGCTTGGAAGCTCAATTATTACGGAAGCTTCTGTATTCACTATAATTGTTACTAATCCCTTTGATTCTAATTTTTTCACTAGTATCCCTTTTTGCTCCCTTAGGTATACTATCCTTTTTTATTAAGCTGATCTGTGCCCCACTATCTACCAGGAATTTCATCCGATTATTCTTTGCTCCATCACATTGCATTACGACAAATTCATTCTTGTTTGTGCAGTCTACTTTATATACTTTTGGGGGGCCTGGCGCAATGTGACTGCCTCATTACGCCACTTAAACAGTTTACCGGTCTATTGTCCCTTTTTCTCATTACCCCGGTAGTTTCACGGCACTCTCGAGCATAGTGCCCCTTTCTATTGCAATTTAAAACAAGTGATTTCACTTACACTCGGTATTCTTCTCTTGACAGGTACCACTTGCGCCGCTTGTCTAACACTACTCCTAGTTTCTCGCCGTGTTTTCCATCATTCTACCAGCGTTTTCTTTCTCTAATTTGTTTACCTGGGCTAGCAAAGCATTTATCGCTTTCTTATCCAGTTCGTCCTCTTTGTCGACCATTCTTACACGCCTTTGCGCCCGACAATCCTTGGCTGTATGCCCGAATTTTCCGCAACTGAGACAGGATGGAACGGATTTTCTCTCTACCTTAGGAGTCCTAAAGGAATATCGCGACACCGGTTTTTCTTTTGCTGAAGCTATCGCACTTTCTTCAGTCGCTGCAATTTCTACTGCTTCGGATAGGGTTATGGTCTCTCCCCTAGCCCGTACAATTGTTTTCACACGGTCATCATACAACCCCTGAATGAAGACTGCTCATCCTAATTTTAATACAAGAGCTATGCTGCCTGCCAATTCCGTTTCTGCCATAACGCCCCTTATGGCTTCCCTAAACTGATGCTGGAGTGCATCTATGCGCGAACCCCATTGCGCAATACTTTCCCATGATTCTTGCTTACTAGCAAACATTTTACATGCATAGTAGTCTAACGTTCTTTTGCAGCCATAGTTTTCAACCAATATCCCACGAACTGCCCGCCAAGTTGTAGTCAAATCTCTGACGAGCAATTTTCCTCTAGCCGTCCCTACTATTCTGGCTTTAACAAATTTTAATAAGATCTCATGCTGTTCTGGCGCCACCAGTTCAAAAGCACTATCACAGTTGTCCAGAAATTCATTTAACTGAGCCTTATCGCCATCAAAAAGAATGAGGAATTAATTAATGACTTCATTTAAACTAATATACTGCCTCTGAGATGATGACTGCGCACTCTGACTACCCGACACTGCTTCGTTAGGCATGCTGCTGCTTTTTCTTTCTCACCTGATGGTGTTAACTCCTGTGTGATGCTGTGTACGTCGCCCGTCCGGCTGCTGGCTGCGGGACTGCGTAGTGCGTCGCTCGCTTGGCTGCTAGCTGCGCTCGCTTGGCTGCTGGCTGCGGGGCTGCGTCGTGCTGCTAGCGGCGGCTGCCTGTTTATCCCTTGGCTCGCCCTGTTGGCTTCGGCTGCGTAGCGGCTGCTGTTGTCAACCCTCGTTGACCTCGACTGCGTTGCGGCTGCTGTTGTCAACCCTTGTTGACCTCGACTGCGTTGCGGCTGCTGTTGTCAACCCTCGTTGACCTCGACTGCGTTGCGGCTGCTACCCGTCTCGTTGTCTTATGGATGCTGCTGGCAGGTTTCTTCCGCTTGTCGAGTGGCCCCTCTTGTACTCGACCAATGGATCCTCTTCTTTTCTTCTTTTCGCCTACCTACTGCGCCACCTCCCCTAGTCGGCTTCGCTTTTCAAGCCGTCAGTCTGGCTATGACTTCGGGCTGACCTTTCTTAGAAGTTTTGAAACACCTATTCCTCAAATCTGTGGCCTTATATCGCCGATATGCTGACCTTTGGCCAACCCTGGCTAACTTTTGGTCAAGCATTATCTAACAGTGGCTATCCTGGCCAAAACCCCACACTATTGACACCAAAAATGATTAGTATGTTGCGTCCTGGTTGGCTTTTACTTCCGCGAGCGGTTCGGAAGATGAGAGCTCAGATGGGATTCGGGTTTTCAGACAAGGGAACTCGGTGTAGGATAACTAGTAGAAATAAAAACACATACAAGTTGGATTTACAAAGACCAAGCTTGCAGCTCACGAAGCCCGACCTACTTCCACTGAAAATATTCAGTAATTACGGGAGGTACCTACTCCTCATCAGAATCTGGAAACATCATACCTGCCGGTCCCTCTGGGAACTCCCCGGTTGCCAGACTATGCTGGTAACACCAGTTTAGCAGTATGAGAAACCCGAAGGAAAGATACCACCCCTCGGGAGTAACTAGCTTGGGTCCTTCTATCTGCTGGTCCGTCATTTACTAAGACCCTTATACTTGAAGACCCTAACAGCTTACAACGGCGACTACTGTGCCCTGCACTAGTCTGTCTCTCCGTCCTACTGCTGCCCTAATCTAACAGTCCTGCTCTGTTACTGCTCCGCCCTACTCTGGCTCTCGGTGGCCCGGCCACCTTCTTTTATACTTCTTAATGACGACATTATTTGTGTCCTCTTAACCTTCTAGAACATTCTGTGGCGTTGGTCGCTTTGTTTACGTTCTTGCATCAGTCCTATCTGCCCTTCCGTGTTTCCCGTCACGTAGGCTTCCGGGTCGGGTCGTGTTAATGGAATCCTCCGCTCCTGTCAACACTCAGCCCTATCACCCTCGCTCCGACCTTCTGCTTTCTCCACTTTTAATGTTATCGCGTTGCCTCTTGTTGACTACATATTGCTCTCCTAAAAGCATCCCGTGTTTCTTCGGTTTCGTATCGCTACGGCGTTTTCCTACGCCTACACTCTTATATTTACTTGCTGCTTCTTGCACCACTTAACATAACTAAGTGTTCCCGCGATTATTTCGCGACAGTCTGCTTCACAGGCTTCTTCACATCCAGGGATTGTCTGTACCATTTTTAGGAAACTCTCCTCTTCATTTTCAGCTGGTATGTCCATAGTTTTCTCCAAGATTTTCTCAAAGTGTTTTCTGAAATTTTCTGCCATGCCTCAGCAGCCCAATAAACAACATCCTTCAGATTTGTTTTTTTTTTTTATTTTTTCAACTAAAGGAATGTTATCATCTTGGATCAGCATTCTTAAGAATTGTTTTCTGTAAATCAGTTTAATGTTTGTAGTACGCCCTGGTCCATCGGCTGTAGAAGTGGTGTAGCATTCGGTGACAAAAACTTCGCCACGATTTCTCCATCACATAATTCCTCAGTGCTGGGGTGAGATGGTGCGTTATCAATCAAAAGGATAGCACGGGGAGGCAAATTATTTTCCTTGGAAAACCGCCGGACAGAGGGAACAAACTGGTCGTGAAACCATTCTTTGAATAGCTTACCATCCATCCATGCTTTTTTCTGGTTGCGATAGTATACAGGTAGGGATTTCATGTTGCAGTTTTTTAAAGCTCTGGGGCTAACAGATTTGCCGGTCATCATTAAAGGGAGCTTGTGATTACCAGCAGCGTTGCTGCACACTAGTAAAGTCACACGATCTTTGCTCATTTTAAAGCCAGGAGCTTGGACTTCTGCTTTTGATGCCAGGCTTTTTGTTGGCAATGCCCTAAAATTAAGGCCTGTCTTGTCAGCATTATAAATTTGTTGGGGAGAATAATTTCCCTCTCTTATCAGTTTATTAAATTCATGCACGTATTCCTTCGCTGCTTCATGGTCAGAAGAAAGCTTCTCTCCAGTAATTGTTAGCTGACGAATCCCATGACGTTTTTTAAATCTGTCCAACCAACCCGTACTCGCATTAAAAGACTCATCACCATTCATTAATTTGTTTAGGTAAACAGCCTTTTCCTGAACCATTGGTCCACTCAGAGGAGTTCCCCTTTCTCTTTCCTGTGTAAACCAAAAGAAAAGAGCTTTATCGTACTGGGACTGTTTCAGAGTCTGCCGAATCTCGAGTGTTTTTCCCGAAGACGTTGCGCAGCACTGTTCAAGCTTCACTCGGTTCTTCTTCCAATCACAAATGGTTGCCTTACCAACACCTAGTTCCGTCGCCAGCTTAGATACATTCTCACCACTGTCCAATCGCTTCAAAGCATCCAGTTTTTCTCTGAGCGTTAACGTCGTATGTTTTTGTTTACTCATGGCGATAACACGCTAGTGTACACGAATTTTGTAAGTGTGTTAGCGATCGATTGCTAAGATTAACTCAGCAGTTCGCGAGCCGTCTGAGAGTGCACTGACCTCGAACATTTCAAACATCTCAACAATAAAGGGATGGAGTGAGAGTGAGCCATTGTTCACCCAGTTGTTCCCAATTGTTACCATGCTGTACCTACTTATATGCTTGGTATACTTCATTGTAGAAATTAGTCACTGTAACTCCGGCTAATCCGAACAAATCGGTAATCCGAACAAGGCCCGGTCCCAATTAGTTCGGATTAGCGAGACTCTACTGTAAGTTGATAATATGGGTTGGAAGTTATCCCAATTAATTTGATTTGGTAACTGAGAGCGCCATAATCAAAGGACTTTGGCGGCCGAATCAATCAATGTAGCAACTTCATTTCTAAGAATACAAAGCAAACAGCGATGAATGTGAATACGTTCAGATGATTCTGTCCATGTATTAAGGTGAGCCAATGAGTATAAAATCAGCATATAAATTGGTTGGTATCAACCCTGCATAAATCTTGTTTAAGGATTTACCTTAGTTTGTCCCCAATGCAACAATTTACTTTTTTTTTGAAGAAGGTGGGATTTATCGGCCAACTCACAAAAGGATGGTAAAAGATAAAATATCTCTGCGTTAAACTGAGATTTTTAATGACTGCGCTTAAAATAAAATCGTGCTGCTAGCTAAGGTCCATCAAGCAGTTTAGAGAGAACAGTTAACTTTGCCCGAGAATGTAATTTTGTATTTCTTTCTATAGTGGCATTAAGCCTTGACGAAACACTCTAGGGTAAAATACCTCTAGCAGGCTGTCTTCTTCTGTTACTCGGAATTCTCATTGCGGTCTGGTGGTTCAATGGTTAAGGTCTTTGACTGGAGATCGAAAAGTCACCTGTTCGAACCTCCGTATTTTCGCACAATTTTCATGTTCAGTTATTGGTAACAGAATACGATTCTACCGGATTGCATATCAAAATATGGCTGTGAGTATTTTTAATTAAACTTTTATCAAAAAAAAAAAAAAATTATATTTCATTTCAAAGAGATGTAAGTTAAACGGTTTGAAGCCGTAAATTAATAGTTGGCCCCCCTAATGGCAACCCAAACTTTTTATGTTATTTACATGTCTCTCTTTGAAATGAATGATTTTTAAAAAATAAATGAGAAATAAACAAGTGAACGAAATTTTTTATTTAAAAAAAAAAACACTTCCGGCCAAATTTTAATAGAAAACCAGGTAGAATAATTATACATAAAAATTGGATTTCAATCTTATAACAGATGGACGTGAAAATCATGCAGCCGGATCTTAGGCCGTTAAGGGAGAAAATACGTTTAGTTGTGGTTCCTATCCTTGGGCAACTGTGTTTGACATAACTCGGCATTCGCCGACAGATTTGCAGTGTGGTGCGTACTTTATTTCCCCACAGGGTTTAATCCGCGCGTGTAAACCGCAGACTCCGGCGCTCCCGGAGAATCAGGAAACAGACACAAGAGCAGGAGAGGGCGGTTTTGCCGGATTTTGCGTCCATTTTTCTCCCTGCGCGGTCTCGATTTTTCATCCGTAATCTGATGCCGGAAACACATCTGGCAGCCGTGATCTGTTTGCTGCGGCCGACCTGATTAATAGCTGGACGCCGCGCGTAGAATACGCCGCGCGGAGA
>JARYHS010010898.1:0-32865 GCA_031002005.1 Vandiemenella viatica | reverse complement strand
GTGTACCTCTTTTATTTTATTTTTTGTAACTAACATTTCCTCATCTTTTTTATTATTTCCTTAAACTCTTCCCACTTCGCCTCTACTGTACTTGTGTCATCCTTCCATATGCTGAACCTTTCCCTGAAATTTCTATTCAGTTCTAAAGCCTGTTCCTTTTTATAACTATACCTATTTCCTCCTTCGATTTTGGCCACTGGTTTACTGAATCTCCTAATATCCATCAGTAGTGCATTGTGATCATATATTCCTTCAGTTACCTGACATGCCACGAGATTTTTCTATTTTCTGTCTCTGCTCTTACAGTTAATGGAAGTCGGCACATGCAGCAATTGGATGTACATTAGAAGAGCATAAAGTACCTCAATCTGCCATTGGCATAATCTTTGGTGTGGAAGCTTGACAGAAGAATTAAATCTCATCAAGATAGTCCTAAATTGTGCAAATTGAATGTTTAATTTTATACAACCACAGCTCGGAAATGTTGCCTTCAGTACCTGTGTGCATCTACTTCAATTTCAACCTGGATACAGACAGCATATTCCATCCAGGGGCGTAGCTACTATGGGGCTAGGCGGTGCAGTGCACCGGGGCCCCTAGGCTCAGGGGGCATACCTCTGGGAGCCCCCAAAGCACACGTCTGGGGGCCCCCAAGTGCAGTTCAGAGGCCCACGATCCTTCATGGCAAACTGGTGACCTTTTTTTTTTAGCTCTACAGTTGTCTAAGGTAAGGTGGCCCCTGAGACACAGGAAGCCCTCCCTCACTAAGGGCCCTCTCACTGCTCAGGGGGCCCCCAACCACTGCTCAGGGGGCCCCTAAGCACTACTCAAGGGCCCCATCCTCAGCTCAGGGGGCCCTTACCAGCAATACAAAGCAAAAAAGGTCGCCCATCTGGCCTGAGGGCCCAAAATAAATTTTTTACACCGGGGCCCTTGTTGACCTAGCTATGCCACTGTACAGAACGTGTATCTTGTATCACGAGGGAGGAAATGGGTGATAAGCTTTATCACCTTTATCACGTCACGTTGAAAGTGGTTTTTACTGAAGCTCTAAATATAAATTGCAAAATATGTGATTTCACGACGTTAAGGGAAGGGGGAGTTTGTCAGCAGAATATGATATGGTATGAAAAGCAAGGGGAGGGGACAAAAATCTTCTTTTTTGCTTATGACTTTACCCCTCGTCGACGTCGAGGTCATTAAATGCGGGAAGGGACTAGGCGCAAGGAATGGGAAGGAATTCGGCCATAGCCTTTTGAAGGAACCATCCCGGCAATCGCCTGGAGTGATTTTGGGAAATGCGGAAAACACAAATCTGGATGACCAGACGGGGATTCGAACCAATGTCCTCCCGAATGCGAGGCCGGAGCATTACCGCTTACTCACCACGCTCGATTGATCAGAAAACCATTAAATTTGTATTACGTAATATGTATCTGGCCGAGAGCGGTATTTGAGCCTGGGACAGTTGTTCCCAACCCGTCAAATGGGGTAGCGCTTTAACGCGCACGATGTCCTATGTTGTATAAGCCGGATACAATATTGACCAAGGATCAGAATTAGTGTGTGTATGAAAGAAGAGAACCGAAACCAGAAATTGTTACTTGTTTATAGACAACGAGAGTTGAATGGGTTACGGAGGAAGGTACTGAATAGTGTATCTCAAGTAGTATAAATGCTTAGCATGCGTATGTAAACGTACGGATAAATTTCCAGTGAAAGATGAGCTGTATTATGGTACATTTTATATTATACCGTGTTCACTCTAAACTGGCGACTGAAGGTCACATCCCCCTGGCCCCGCTCTTCACCCCGTCCCCTTCCTACGTTTGGGGGCATCCATAAATTACGTGAGGTGAAATAGGGGGGGTCCAGCGAAATATCAGCAAGGGGGGGGGGAGGAGAGGGGCTACGGAAATTTCACGTTAGGTTTTGGACTGTAGAGCTAAAAAAAAGTCTACAAATTGTATGAAGTCGGTTTTTGGGAGGGTTTTTCGTCAAAAAGTGAGGGTGTAACCGGATTTTGAATGGTGAGACCTAACAAAAAAGGTCCCCAAAAGTTTAGAGGGCGATTTCTAGGGGGGGGGGGCTCTCACGGACAAGATCTCACCAGAGGAGGGGGGGGGTCCGGATATCCGGAAAAACACCTCACGTAATTTATGGATGCCCCCTTTCGGTGCCGTATGCTGTTTCAGGTAGACGAGTGATAAATTTCCCCTTCGCATGTAGGGTATTAAGGGCAGTAGAGTAGGAATATAGCACACTGACCTCCAGCCGCCTCTGTTAACTCAACGGACTATAACAACTATGACAGCGATGCCACAATCTTTCCATACTGTTTAAAACGTCGAGGAGGATTTTCATATGGGGTGACAGACGTTTTCCAGTAGACTAGGGATCGTCCATAAACTACGTGCCTCAGTTTAAAAATGGGGGTTTTGAGAGCCACGAAACGCAGCTTTTCTTTCTTTCATGTTATTTGTCACAGTTAAAATAAGGAACAGAACACACAACAGCATGTGAATAATTATTTAATTACCTCCGTATATAATTTACGATAGTCTCACAGGAGGAAACAACACAAAACAGGCAAAAACCACGTCAGGCTACGTCGGGGGGGGGGGGGGGGGGTTTCAAAGGAAGCCAAATTGGCGCTACGTGGTTTATGAACGTCCCCCTACTATTGCAATAGATCGAGTGGTGGGTGAGCGGTAGCGCTCTGGTGGACGCAGGTTTGAATCCCCGTCCAGTCATCCAGATTTTTGTTTCCCGAAATTACTCCATTCGGTATCTATTACATGATGACAGCAAACACATTTTACTACCAGCAACATTTGTGTTAGGGAATGACAGAGAAAATAAAATAAGAAAAATCAGGACTAGAACCGATTGTTTTTTTATAGTAAGTTTTTTGTCCACTCGTGATTAGGGAATGGAATAGGAAGGATTTATAGAGCGAGAAAACTTAGAATCCGACAGAGTAGGTATCGAAAACAGCTCCGGCCATCTTGATCTCGGTTTTCCGTGATTGCTTAGATCGGTCCTGTCGAATGCCGGATTGGCTCCTTAAAATAAGCCATGGACGCCTCTTGCCATATCCCTGATATAAAGGATTGCACATAAGGATAGGTGCAACGCACTCTCCGCCACCCACTTTTAGTGAATCACGGAGTAATAGTACTAGTAGTGATAGTAGTAGATATTTCCATTAAATGGCCATAACCGAATTCCTTTCCCCCAGTCTCTTTCCGCCACTAATGACCTCGACGTCAACAAGGCGTAAAGTCATAACAAAAAAAAAAAAAATTGTATACATATCTGTCACTCAGCTTCACACAAGAGGAAGCAATCAAGTTGATCTTCGTTTCTCGACTCCCTCACATATGTCTAGACTGTTTTTGCGTCCCAAGAAACCACATTCCTGCGCCACTCCTAATAGCCTGCGCGGTGAACATATCACGAACTGCAGTTTTCGCTGTCGTTCTGTCTCCTTTGGCAGGGCCCGCTCTAGGGGGGGGGGGGGGGCAAACCGGGCAGTTGCCCGGGGCGCTAAAATTTAGGGGCGCCATTTCGGCTCTAAGTGTGAGAAAAATATTAATGATATTAATGTGTTAAATACCCAATTAATAAAAAAAATCCACATACCGATTTTTTCGTTCGTTGAAAACTTACAGTTCTCAGCTATTTGGGTGCGCCCCTAGAGACTTCGAAGAGACGTGGCGCGGACCTCATAGGGGCGCGCCGTTGTCCAGCCGCCTCTGTGTGAATTGCGCCATAGGAGCAACTTCAAAATGCGCCGCGTCCGCGCCATGTCTCTTCTGTGTGAATTGGGCCTTAGCACGCGAGTAGAACGCTGTTTCGACTTTTGTTGTCACAACTTGCTTATTATTGCTAATTATTAAAGTGGTTTCATTACACAACAGCATTAGTCTTATTATTACGTTATTACTTATTAGTGATAAGTGGAATTTCATAAAATTTACTTGAGGATTTTATAATTGCTAAAGGTAAGTACATCTATTATTAAACTGTTATTTAGTTGGATATACGACATAAGCGCACAACGACAAAAGCGCACAACAGAAGCGCGGAAAAAGGGGGGGTGTTACACTTGACCTTTGCTACCTGAGCTGATTCCGACGTTATACTGCCCACAAGTTACTAGACGCGGCGAAAAGGAGTGTTTTTAGCAATTGCAGTTAGGCTCTAAAACACGGAATCGATAGTGCTCGACGGGAGATGCTGAGTATTTATTTTATTGAACTGATGAACCAAATCAATATGGATCTGAGTTATTGGAAATCGAAGTGGAATATTTTGCATAATAATTTCTTCTCGTAACCCGAGCCTCACAGATTTGTTGTAAAAATTAGATATAGGCATTGAGAGTGTTATGGTTGGGTTAAATTACATACGCTAGCTTTGATCGCTTGTGAAAATACTGTAGTTTAGTGGGTGTGGGACAGTACTTATAATCATTAATAAATAAATAATATTAAGAGCAGCTGATTACCGATTAGTTACTTCACATACCATTAATATATTCAATTTCGAATGTTAACTGCTAATATATAATAACCCATGATGCTTATTATATATACGAATGCGGTTTCCAGATACTCTAATTGCTGCATTTGTAAACCGTTTCAACAAAAAGAAATTCATTAACTGTTTTAGTGAATGTGAATAACTTTGTCAGTTGGTTTAATAAGTGCATTGCGCGACAATCACTCCACAACATCAATTTTTTTAATTTTTTAAAAAAAATGTTTTTTGTGAACTTGGAACGTATTCCGTTTATGCCTATAGAAATTGCCATTCTGTATACACGGTTTCTGCATTTGCAGCAAATTTACGGATCGTATCCTCCGCGAATAAGCTTTGACTGTGTAGTAACACTAGACTTTCTTTATGTTCACAGGGTATGGAAAATATTTTGTGTTGTGCATAAATATTTTTTATATCGACTGAGAATATGGTTTTAGCTCATCTAGAACAAGGATAAATATTTACTTTTTATCTTTATATATATAAAAATCTCGTGTCACGATGTTCGTCCGGGATGAACTCCGAAACTACATAACGGATTTAGATGAAATTTGGCTTAATGTGTGTGATTTAGTACAACTTAAAAGATAAAAACTATCCTATCTGGATTATAGACCTCAATATTTATTATTTGCGAAATAAATGTTCATTAAATGTTTGTCATAGGACAATGGTTTGTAATTATTTGTAAGCCACCAAGGCTAAGCGGTCTGCTGGCTCAATGGTTAGGCTGTCTGACTGGAGATGGAAAGGTCCCCGGTTCGAGTCCCTGTATCGGCGAGGATTTTTATAGACACTTAACCCGGCATTAACCTCCGGCGCAGCAAGCTGTGTAAGGTGAAATACTCCAGGACGGTACTGTGGTTCGAATTCGACGTTAAAATGTAGGTCCCCTGTACCAGGCAGGATGGGCGGGCTAGGTAAAGGCGGCCACGACAGGGGCAGAATGCCCATCCAGTAGAAACCATGTCACCAGGTCATTACGACCACACGAAATTATTATTATAGTTCCATAAGTTTCTAACAGATGGCGATGTGTTATCTTATCGATACAACACTTGGTTAGCTAGGTTGGGTAATCATCCAGTAGATCACGTTCTGTTTCAATTTATTTATGCTACAGTTTATTCCTAACAGATGGCGGTGTGTTAATTTATCGAACCAGCCAGTAGATGGCGTTGTATTTCGATTTATTTATGCTAAAGTCTATTCCACGCCATATGTATGAGTTTCTTCAATTTTAATTGTGCTGTGTATTGTGTTATAATTATACTGTATTGTTGTTCATCGTTTGTGTGTCATTATACCTAACGACAAAGTAATTACACACATGAATATAACATTGAAGAAAACATTTCGATAAATTCGAATCGTGTAAGTATTTTTCGCTAGCTTATCATTTTTCTTCTTCTTTTTGTTATGGTCAGCTAGAGACCACGTATCAATTTAAATTCCTCTCCTGTTGTTTTTTTCTTTCTTCCTCCCCAGTACTCCTTCATTATTGCACTCCTCTCTACCTTTGAATCCTGCAATATTCAAAGTCTGCTATCGAAAAAAATTTCATTCCATTCAGTTTACTGGTATTATTTCGTTTCACATCTTTCTAAATCTCTTGAAAGCCTGGTGTCATCCATGCTATAAATGTATCCAAATAAAATATCATTCTTTTTCTGTTATTTTTTCAATGTTATTATATATTTCCTCATTAGTTCTTAACTTCCATTTTACTTTTTTAGATGGTGGGTGACCCGCACTTTCAGCATTTAAGCTGCCACTAGACATTCATAACAAACCAAACGCAATGTGTAAACATTAAAAAGAAAAGTGGAATGGCTGCAGTGTTGCAAAAGAGTTCAATTATAATTTGAGATGAGTGTACTATGGCTCATAAGCATTCGCTCGATGCATTTCATAGAACTGTGCAAGATTTGAAAGGTAACGATAAACTTTTGGTGGTACTGTCCTACTACTGTCTGGTGGCTTCCGACAGACATTACCAGTGATTCCTCGCTCTACTTTTGCCGATGAGATTAACGCATGTTTAAAACAATTGTTTTTATGGCGGAATGTCGAAACACTTTGATTGACATGAACATGCGAGTACAGTTGCAAAATGATCCATCGGCACAAGTATTTTGTATGCAATTGCTGGATATTGGAAACGGTGAAATAGAACTGCATCGAAATACTCAATACATTAATTTGCCAGACAAATTCTGCACTGTTGTTCACTCAAAAATGATCTAACTCAGCGTGTGTTCCTGGATATATCAAATAATTACTTAGATCATAATTGGTTCAGTAATTGTGCTATTTTGGCAGCAAAAAATTTTGATGTCGACGAAATTAACTTCCAGATACAACAGTTGTTGCCAGGTGATCTGATGTCTTTTAAATCAATAGATACTATTGTAGATGAAAATGAAGCCGTAAAATTTCCAAATGAGTTTTTAACTCTTTGGATATAACAGGAATGCTGTCACACAATCTCCGGTTAAAGATCGGATCACCGATTATTCATCTTCGTAATTTTAATCCACCTAGATTATGCAACGGTACACGTTTGGTGATCAAAAGGATCACCATAAATGTTCTTGAAGAAACTATTTTGACTGGAATTTTTATGGAGAAATCGTCCTGTTGCCACGTATTCCAATGATACAGTCAGAATATTCAATACCATTTAAAAGACTTCAATTTCCGATTCGTCTGGCTTTCGTTATGAAAATAAATAAGTCACAAGGCCAAACAATGTCCGTTTGCGGCTTGGATTTGGAAAATACGTGTTTCTCCCATGTCGCCTGCTCACGTGTAGGGAAACCATTAAATCTATTTGTATTAGCAAAAGACATACTAACTAAAAATATGGTGCACCAATTAGCGCTTAGATAAATTAAAATTATAAATTGTAATAATTTAAAATAATGAAAATAATTGTTAAAAATGTTTAAAAATCAACTTCATAGGCCTCATTTATAAAACTGAAATTTCAGTTTAGGCCTATATAAATAAATAAAAAATAATTTATTTATTTATTTTATAAATATCAATTTTTATATAATTTCAATTAAGCAATTTGTAATAAAAGGGAAATTAATTTTTTTAATGATCGTTTGTCCTTAATTTCAACTCTCCGTAACTCTTTACCAATTACATTTGAATTTCCGAAAATAGACTACAATGTTTTTGTCTTTATTAGTGAATATTAATTTGATTACTTTACTAAGTATAGAATAACATTAATCCAACGTACTATAATTAATAAGTCACAGCAACGCGTGACCGGGTCAGCTAGTATTATTTTATAGTGTACATTGTTTGAGTTACGTGCGTGCCTCTTCCAAAATGTCCGACGGTCAAAGAAAACTATCTGGTTACCAGTACAAAAAAAAAGAAGTTTGGGAAAGGAAGCGGAAAGGCACAATCAATCTGGCGCGTTAAAAAAATATACTGTATTCAGGGTTTACAAAAACAAATCTTAGAATCCAATATATAAAAGAAGTACAGAATCGTCAGAGAATAATAGCATACAAATGGACGAAGTTTTTAAACCAATTGGAACTGACACCATCGTGAGACTCACGGAAGGCGTTCTAAATCTTTGTGGCCAAGAATTTTACGAGACGCCGTAAGAAGCTTTTTAGCAAGGCAAGGTCCCCTAAACTATTGCATAATTGCAAATTTCCTTCCAATGACACAGGTCGACATTTTAGCGCAAAATATTATGCACGAATTTTAAGCAACGGAGAGCCAATATTGCGAGATTAGCTACTATCTTTCACAAAACTGCGTTTATTGCTTCTGTTGCAAAATTTTCGGCTGTTTAGTTAGTTCTCTCTCAAAGGAGGGTTTTAAAATTTGGAAACACCTCGGAGAAACTTTAAGAGAGCATGAAATTTTGAAAAATCATATTCAGGCACAAAAATCATGGCTATAATTGAACGAAAGATTAAATTGTTGTAAAACTGTAGATGCTGCCACTCAAAGAGTTATTAATGCCGAAATAAATCATTGAAATGAGGTGCTTCTAAAAATCGTTGCAATTACCAAAATGTTTGGTAAAAATTGACTGGTTTTTCAAGGTACAAGCGACAAGTTGTTTGAGCATAATAACGGTAATATCTTAAAAATAGTTGAGTTACTGTCTGAATACGATCCCATTATGGAAGAGCACGTCCGTTGAGTGCTCTAAAAAGTAGAGACTAAAGCTCAATATCTTGGGAAAAATATACAAACCGGGATAGTAGATCTGCTGCATCAAAGTGTAAAGTCTAATGTCATTAATGAAATAAAAAGTTCAAATATTTTTCCATAATTTTAAACTGTACTCCTGACTTTAGTAAGATACAGCAAATTACTCTTGTAATCAGATATGTTTCAACCAATAAATTTAATCCTGATGTTAAAATTAATGAAAGCTTTTAAGGCTTCTTACCAGTCGAAAGGTCCACAGAAAACAAATGTCTGACATTATAGTTGGAGAACTTAATAAGTTGTGTTTAAATTTGCAGGATATCAGAGGACAGGGACTGACAACGGGTCCAATATGAGGGGCAATAAAGCAGTAGTGCAATTTAGAATTAAACAATATATTTCGCGAGCATTCAATGTTCCGTGTAGTAGCCATTCTCTCAATCTTGTTATTAAGGGCAAAAGCATCCTTGGAAGCCGCTAATTTCTTCAACATGGTCCAAAAAATATGTTTATTCATTTCGGCATCTACTTTTCGATGGGCAATACTTTTGAAGCATGTTCAGGGTTCAACTTTGAAAACATGGAGTGACACTAGTTGGGAGAGTAGGATAGAGGCATCAAACCCTTTAAAATTTCATTTGGGAGATGTATACGACGCCTTGCTAAGCATTTAAGAAAACCAAGAAATTGATAACTTAATGATTTAGCCATTTTGGCAATTGAATATGAAATTGCTGATGAAGTAAATTTGAAGATGTAATAAAAAATTCGCAAACTGAAAGTAAGAAAAAAAGTTTTTTTTTGTGATTTTAGCGTATTTGATGTAATCTCGTTTTATTTTCAAAATAATGACATTTAGATTGTTTGTGTGATAATATCCATCTGTAATAGCATTTAAAAATGTAAAAAAAATATGGTTAATTTGTGGCTATGTACAGATATTTCATAATTAATTTCTCTATTTTGTGCAGCTAGATCAAAATTCAATAACTTTATTTATGAATATACGATTTTATTAAAATTAAAATAAAATATTTTATTCGATTAAAAATTAATTATTTTTTAATAAAATATATAATTCTACATAATCTTAAGGGGCGGCAATTGGTCTATTTGTCCGGGGCGGCAAAACCGCTAGAGCGGGCCCTGCCTTTGGACCTGCCCAGGGCCGGCGTAAGGGGGGGGGGGGTAAACGGGTCAAATGTACCCGGGCCCAGCCGGCTGATGGGGGGCCCCGATGGCCCCCAGGGCAGAAACCAAGAATCCGCCCATTGTCGGCCCGCCAGTATGTAGAGCTAAAAAATTCCTAGCGCCGGCCCTGGGCCTGCGACAGTGGGGTTCCAGAAAGCGTTGAGTTGGCTAGCGTCCTTATCATTTACTGAAAACTTTGAAAGAATTTAAAGATAAAATTTGTGGAGGGCAAATGTAGGTGGCTGCAGGATAGGGGGAAGATGGGGGTGCAGGGAAAGTGCCACCGGAGCCTGTGCTCCATTACAATTAAATTAAATTAAATTTACTTTTGCCATAAATGATAATAACGAGAAAGAGTCGTCCAACATCAAATAATAAATCCAAATCAATTCTTAGGCTTCCGAAGCCGTCTTCGTTGATAAGAACTGGATTTTGCGGATATACAGCGTTGTTTATTTGACAGTCTAAGCTTTCGGCTGCAATTCGGCGGTGGCCGTGACAAGTGAAGAAGGCAACAGATATTTTAAGGAATTCCAAAAACTTCATCGATTACAGCGGACTAGGGAACAGTGCTGCCAATTTAGCATTTTTACGGATAAACTTAACATACTTTTTGCTGATAACTCAACGATTTTCTTGGGGAGATAAAATTTTAGTATTGTTCATTTATTTATTAGAATAATCTATCACAACGAATTATTATTAATTATTGTTAATGTTAAATTGTTTGTTTTATACATTTTACCAGTGTAAAGGGAATTAACAAAGAAAATTTTCTTAACAAATTTAAATAATTAAGTAGTTATAAAACATTAAACACTTATTGTTCATTCTTATTTTTAGCTAGAATATACGTTTAAGTTTTGTTTCAGATAATTTTCAAGATACAATTTACATATCGCGATATGTGTCTTACAGTCGCAGGCTATTTATTATTTTCTGCTCTTTTCATTGCGTGAAACATAGACAGGTCTGGTTTTTCTGATAGATTTAAATTCTGGCAGTGTGGTTTTGCGGTAGTGTTATAAAATGGTAAAGTTACACACTTTGACAATAAATTTGGCCACCGCTGGAAAATTCTACCGCTCTTATCTTGCACAATCTGACATCAATATCATCCCAGGAAATAGTAACGCAATACTGGCAAGCCAGTATTACGTTACTGTTTCTTAGGATGACATTGATCTCAGATTGTGCAAGATAAGAGTGATAGAATTTTCCAGCGGCGGCCAAATTTATTGTCAAAGTGTGTACCTCAAAATAGATTTTTTTTTTTTTTTTTTGAACGATTTTTGGGAGAGAAGAACTATTCTAGTAAAGTTTTATTTTGATAAATTTACGATTTGGTTGACATGTTATATTAGATACTGCGTTTGGCACAGATTCCCGTGGTAGAGTTTTCATGCTACAGGGTTAGGGTTCGTAATTGGTTGAGGTGTTATTTGATAAAATAACATTTGGTAGAATTGTTTATTGGCATAGATATTTTTTTGTATGATTTCATTTTGATAGAAGTGATGAATGATAATGATGTTCATGGTAGACGTTTTATTGGTAGAATTTATTTTGGGTAGAGATTTATCTGGTACTCATGTTAATGTGGCCTTTAATGTTGTTGGCAATTTTTTTTCAGCATTTTCCGAAAATTTTAGCACATTTTTGGCATTTTCTAAACGTGGAATTGGCATGAAGTATTTTTTAGAGTTGGCAGCACTGCTAGGGTATTACCGTGCCATGCGAAAGCTGTCGTTAACAACATCACAACACAAATGGTTGCGTATGGAGTGGTGCTGTGACTGCAGATGAATGGCGTAGCGCAGTGTTCAGCGATTAATCCGATTCCCATTTGGCGAGAATAGCGGCGACCTGTCACAATTTCTCGTTGTTATTCTTTCGGCATATGTTATTTCATCCTGATCAGTGTAGAACGACTTATAAAAAAGATTCCGGACTTTCATCGTGAATCGCTGGAGAAATATTAAACATATGTACGTTCAAATCATTGTTGGTTATCATCTCGATTCCCCCCCCCCCCCTCACTCAGGGAAGGAACAGAGGACGGCGGTTCGAATCCCCGTCCGGGCATCGAGATTTGGCTTTTCCATCGTTTCCCCGAATCACTCCAGACGAATGCCGCGATGCTTCCTTCAACAGGCCTGGCCGATTCCTTCCCGTTCCTTGTCCCTATGCCATCCCGCCTATAATGATCTCGACGAGGCGTAAAGCCATAAATTAAAAAAAAGCAGGAACAGAGGGAGCGTGCATAAACTATGTTGCTCGCTCTAGGGTGGAAGTGGGGGGAGGGGGGGTGGTAGAAAGCTACACTGGGGTATGTGGGGGAGGGGGAATTTCCGATCCAAGCAACGTAACTTTTCATTCATGTTATTTGTCCCAGTTAAAACAAGGTACAGAAACACAACAGTATTTCAATGTTTATTCCGTCATTTAATAATCTCTGTATATAATTTACAATAATCTGACAAGAGAACACAGTACAAAATGTCCTCTGCAATCAATAAGAAAAAAAGCCACGTGGTTGGGAGGGAGGGATGGGGTGGGTTGGGGGTTCACAGAACAACAAAATGGAGCTACGAAGTTTATGGATGCTCCCAAACTAGAGAATGAATGCTTTATATTGGCTTAGCAAGCGCCGATAATCTTCCCCTATTATTTGCTGATAACTGGTACTACAATTTCTTCATATTTTATATTCTACTTTTTATTTAAAAAAATCGTCTTCAGTTTACAGTTAAACCATTTATTCAACTTCCGACCGAGTGTGACTGGTGAGCGGTAACGCTCTGGCCTCGCATTCGGAAGGACGCAGGTTCGAATCACCGTGCAGCCATCCAGATTAGGGTTTTCCGTGATTTTCCGAAGTCACTGCAGGCGAATGCTGGTATGGTTACTTCAAAAGGCTATTACCGAATTACTTCCCTTCTCTTGTTCTGTTATGCCGCGCTTCTAGTCACTGTTTCTTTTTCTTATGGCTTTACGCCTCGTTGACGTCGACGCGTGACGAGGCGGGAAAGGACTGCCGGCAAGGAACGGGAAGGAAGCATCCCGGCATTCGCCTGGAGTGATTTCGGGAAATCATCGATAGCCGGACTGGGATTCAAACTACAAGGCCATAACGTTACCCCGCACCCACCATGCTCGGCCAGAGTATTCAAACAGATACCATTTTGCCTGATACCATCTCCGAAGTTGCCTACACCATTATCGTTAAACGAAAAAAACTTAGTAATTTGTACTCGAGAATAACATTTTGAATAAAGCTACATATCGTTCATATTACAATTTTATTATGTGAAAAATATCTCTCTTTCAATATTCTAGATCCAACTAGCCCTTTGGAAGGCAGCTCTATCATAAACGGCGAATTAGGTTGAATTACGTCCTGGACCAGAAAAAAGTCGCACACGCAACTAGAATAGTAAGTAACTTTTGACATTCGATAACTCGATAACTAAGAGAGAAATCAAAAAAATATATACTTTACTTTCGATTTATTTTGTCGAGTTGTATAAGAATCCATCATTATTTTTTAAATGCTTTTTGTTGTGAAAAAACCGACGCCTGTTATCGTATAAAAGCCTAGAAATATAACACACTGGTTTTTTCCTCGTAATATTCTGATCACCGTATTCAGTCCTATTAAATAACTCGCGTACTATGTGAAATTATTTTCTTGCTCTTCCATCCAAACTAAAAAGAATTTAGTCCCTACAAAACAAACTTCGGGGACTGCACCACTTTGGTAACCTCTCAGAAACTGGTACTAACCTGTTGAAATTTACATCAATCGCTTCGTCAACATGTCCTCTTCAAATTTTGCGATCATATATTGCGGAAAAGTCGCTAGAAATTTAATTAAAAATTCCGCAATGTACGATCGTAATACGTGAAGAGGACATGTTGACGAAGCGACTGATGTAAATTTCAACAGGTTAGTACCAGTTTCTGGAAGGTTACCAAAGTGTTGCAGTCCCCCAAACTTCTCCGCACTATCTTAGAAGCACCTTAGTTTATACGAAACTCACAACTTCACAGGGAAACTGGACTCCAAACTATTAAAACCTACGTTATGAATTCTGCAAAAGTCTTTATAAATAACCTAGGAGCACAGTACTACAATCCAGGCCGTAGGTCGACAACACAACCACGTCTAAAAACGTATCGCCTATCACAAGATATCTTAAGCGACGACGGGCAAGATGCCTTCTGACTCTCCCTGAACGCTGTATAAAAAGTTATCAGATAGCTTGGAAAACTCGCAGTTTTCTGTTAAAGTTCACCACGTTATATTGCTAATGATATTAAAGCGTTTTGGGGTTGTCTTCAGTTATATCGAGACTCGTAATGGCCCTGAATAATTTTATTTCAGACTTAAAAAATAGCAACAATGCAGATTCAAATTCCCCTTCCAGCCATCCATATTTCCATTTTTCTTGGTTTCCCGAAATGAATCCAAGCGAATGCTTGGATGGTTCATTCAAAAAGCATGGCCGAATTCGTACCCAGGATACATGACAGGTGCAACACTGACTACTTGTTTTAAATATGAAGTGATGTAAGAAGGCTCACTTACAAACTGACGATACTGGATCGTTACCTGCAATTCAGTTCAGCGGCTAATAAATTCACTCACTCTTCATCGGTGATTGCAGTCTGCATTCAAACGTTAACTTGTCTGGAGGTTTGAAGTATCTTGTTTCTTGAAAAATCCCGCCGTTGTAAACCTCCCCTTCAATTTAGACATAATGCGGTTTTTATGCTAACAACAATTGAATCTAGCGTCATATTCTGGTCTCTGTGATTAAAACTGATTATTTGTAAATATTTCTACTATTATCTTTGGTCTGGACCATATCTAGTTCTCGTATTGACCACGCACTGCATATGAATATAAGACAATATACCAAATTTTGAAGCATACTGTGGGAGCGTATCTGGGGTAACCACTAAGTTCGCATGACAACAATGTGCGTTTCCAAGGAAATGGTCCCCGGCATTGTCGGCAGGCTATAAAAGGCGACGCGCCACAGCGTTTTTTTAGTACTCCAGCCACGACGACAAGCCAGCGGGCACGGTGTCTTCCCTGCCTGGTCTCCACACTCCAGGTGACTCTTCAGCGCGAGGGAGGCGGCGTTGCACGGATCATCATCTAGAAGACTCCTGCAGCTGCAGAGCTTGCAAAGTCAGCCGGCAGTGAGGTAGCGGCGGCCGTGTGTTTTCTGTAGTGGTCGGGGAGGAAAACAGTAGTGGCTTCGGAATGCATCGTATCGTAGCGGGGCGACGGCTAGAAGTTCTTGGTGCATTTGTCTTCCATCAGACTCGAGCCGCCTCTGGACGCCTTTTCGCACTGCTGCAGCGGCACTCGTCCGTCACTGCTGAGCTGTCGTCTGGTGATGCTTGTAGGCGGTGGTCGTGGAAGACTCAGGCGCGGCGTCGGGGTTGGCGGAGGTTCGCGCGGTTGTGGTTAGTCTGTTTGCTAAAGGGAATCGGGATCAACGGCCACGACATCTGGGAATTATGGGGCACTGTAAAGAACGGCCGCACTCGATACTACAGCGCCAAATAATTACCGGTGTCGTGTAGTTGTCCCGTGAACCTTTAGCCAGCAGCCTGTACGCTTCCGTTGCCAACCTCCGCGACCGTCCGGCGTCTCTCCTCCGTTGTGATACGGCCATCACTACGGCTCCTGCAGGCTGGGGGCATCAGCACGTCGGCTAGAAGGTGAAACGAGCACAGCAGCCTCCTTCGGAAGCTGAACAGTCGCCGCTTTGAGTGTGGAGACGGGGCACGGGCCACACCTCCCGCGGGCTGGTCGTGCGTGACTCGGGTACTCGGGTAAGGCAGTGGGTGGGGTTGGTGGGCCTTGTCACCATGAACAAAAAACTAATTTGTTTAGTTGAGTTTGCTATTTGTACTTAGCGCCATTATTGGTTAAGAATGGTTTAAGAGGGGTTAGGGTTCAAATGTTAAAACCACATTAATTCAAAATTTTACTAATAGCTCAAGCTATGGTCAGTGTGACCTTGTTTCGACATTAAAAATGTTAGCTGAACTGAGAAACTATTAAGATCATACAATTTATTTCATTTTGGATAAAATTTATCATTTTTTCCATACTAAATTTGTATAACATATGTGGGAGTCAAATTGGTTTGGATATTAAATTCTGCAACTTTGCTATTAAGTTGGCACTGCTTGTGTTTTAAATTCTATCTCCATGGAAATTTCTTTTTGAACAGTTAAATGGAGCCAGTCTACTGCACCTACAGTAGCAGTATTATTTTTAAAGTTCCATTAATTTCAGCTCATGAACTTGTAATCAGTTATTTAAAGAAATTCTAATGAGACAATTAAAGGATATCTTAAGCATTTAACAGAATGTTACTTTTACTAATTATTTATTATCTGAGGAAGTAAAGCTGCAGTGAGCTGATTGTTTAAACAAATCATAAATAAAATTTCATTTAATTGTGGAATCGAGCCCAGTGAGTGAGTGGCAGTTCTTGGTACTGTCATTTGGGAAGACATGGATTCAAATCCCCATGCAGTGTTCAGTTATGCATGATTACCTGGAATCACTCAAGCCAAATACCAGGATGGCTCTTTCCGCCCATCCTCTACTAGCACTAATGATCTAGACATCAGTGAGTCATAAAACTGGAAAGAAAAAAAAAGTTAATTGTGGTGGAGTACCTGACTCTGTAGCAATTTCCCTACATACCTACTGCTTTGTTTCATGATATTATTTTTAATTTCAAATCGCTACCAACTGCTGCCATTTAAGAATTTTAAAATATTTCATTGTTTCTGGTAATTTTATAAAATTATTATTATTA
The DNA here is from genome assembly GCA_031002005.1 of Vandiemenella viatica. Taxonomy (NCBI): domain Eukaryota; kingdom Metazoa; phylum Arthropoda; class Insecta; order Orthoptera; family Morabidae; genus Vandiemenella; species Vandiemenella viatica. Next base: position 16,078 of record JARYHS010010898.1, on the reverse strand, counting down.
TTTCCCTTTGTAACTCCCAACAGAAAAAAAAAATATCCCACTCCCTTATGACTGAAATCAAGTACCAGCTTTTAGTCATGGTCATACTTTCTCCCTCCTTATATTACTACTAATTCTTCTACCAATATCCATCCAAAACACTAGGGGACAAAATATTTTGGATATATTTCTAATCAAGCCCGATGAAAACCTTTTGAGGTATCAAGTAACTGAAGGAATAAGTGATCATGAAGCAGTTCTGATGGATATTAGAGGATTCAGTAAACCAGCAGACAAAATTGAAGGGGGAAATAGGTACAATTATAAAAAGGCACAGGTTTCGAATTTGAAGAGATATTTCAGAGAACAATTCAGCAAATGGAAGAAAGGTTCAAGTACAGTAGAGTCAAGGTGGGAAGAGTTCAAGGAGATAATAAGAAAGGGGGAAGAAAAATTTATTCCAAGGCAGAAAATAAAGAGAAGTAGAGAACCTATGTACTATAATAGGGAAGTGAGGAGGTTAAAGAGGTTGGTAAGAAAAAAACATAACAGAGTTAAGAGACAGCAGGGTAGTAGGGAATATTTAAAACAACTAAAAAAGGACTTAATAACAGCAAAGAAAATGGCTAAAGATGGGTTTATGAAGAGTATTATCAGTGCAGGAGGACCATTGACTGATGCATCTAGAAATTTCTATGGCTATATCAAGAAACTGAGGGGAAGGGAGGGTGTATAGACACTTATAGATAAGGATGGGGAAGAAGTTACTGACGATTTGAAAAAGGCAGAGAGATTTTAAGTAACTGGTTCAGTGAAAGCATTAGGGACAATGAATCAGAAACAGGAGGGTCTAATTCGGAGAATGATCTTAACAACACAATTAGAAACAAATGAAGATAGTAAAAAAAATTGATATTCATCCTGAGGAAATCACGAAGGAAATAAGAAAGCTGAAAAAATATAAAGGGGCTGGTGAAGATAATATTACTATAGATACAGTGGCGGATCTAAGATTTTTCCGAACCGGGGCAAAAACTTCACGCTGGCGCCCCCCCCCCCCTTCTTTAAAAAAAGAAAACACCACACTCAGTTGGGTACTATTAAACTAACGTGATAAAAAAGACATTTTATTGCTTGCTTTATATAATACACATAATCATAATACGTAACGCACGAGCCAGACTGTACTCACAATTGCAGTCCTTAGGCCCTAGCAAAATTTGCACTAAATGTTCTTACAACTTCACTCGTCGAGCTTTCATTTCCGCGAAAGAGTCTAAACTTCATCAAAATTCGTCTCATAAGCTGTTCTATTTTGGATTGATAAGATCGTGAGATTAGAAAGACCTTCCTGGCTCATTGTTGATCGCAGGTAGGTTTTTATGATTTTTAGTTTACAGCTTGCGGACGTCGCGTCGTTGATAACGTGCAGTATATTCTCAGAGTCATACAAATATTAGGAAAGGCTTCCTGCAAGTCATTTTTACACATGTGTTGCAAAAATTGGAATGGACTAGTTGTTTCATTGATTTAAATTAAAAATGGAGCTTGTTGTTTAAACGCGGCAAGTTCTTGACAGAAATCAACTGCGTTTAATTCCTTGGAGTATCTGCTTGCTAGAACGGCTCCATTTTTTGGGGATCTTCTGTGGACATATTTACTAACGTGTGGCCAACAAGGAAGGCAAAGTTTTCGTTTAGTTTTATTGCACTTTCTACCCATATTCCTATTTCTGTTAAATACAACTTTTATATCTTTGGAAAACAGCTGTGTGGGGTCTAATGCTCTTGATTCGTCCTCGCAGATTTCGTCGTGTTGCCTCTTTCGTTTGGAAATTCGTTTACTTTTGAGTATCAGAACGATTCCCAAATTTTGTGCTAAGGTGGTGCATTTTTGATCCAATATTCTATCGGCTTTAGTCGAATTTCTTACAATATCTTAATAAGCCCTTTCATTAGTGACACAGAACGCGAAAGGATTATGTCCTCCTTTTGTATTTCCACGTTTACTATATTAATTTATCGAAGAAGGTTAACCCAAATTGTTAATTTGAGGAAAAAGTTAACAACCAATACATCATATATGAGATGAGCGGATTCATACTTAGATTCTGTAGCCAGAGAAGATTCTTCAATTTCCGACAGGGCTTTGACAACTTCAGGTAAATTATACAACAGGGCAAGATGTTTGGTCCACCATCTTGTCTGGCTACTACCTTTTAAGTTGGTTTTTTCATTATTTCCCACCGTGTAGTGGATCCAACGAAGAAGCAATAAAGTTTTTGTACAAGTCCAAATAGACTAACCAAAAAAAAAAAAAAAAAAAAAAAAAAAAAAAAAAAAAATGGATATCGTCTCATCCAGCAGAGAATAAGCTAGTAATCCAAACTTTCTGAAAACAATATTTCAACTACCATAAGAAACTGGTATTTTCAGGATATGGCTGCTTAACAGTTTATTCCCTCAATATGTTTTATGAGTGCTTTATTGTAGGTTTATGTCTTGAGAAACAGCGGTATTTGCTAATAACAATTGATAGGTTTGGTTCATAATATATACACAGAGCTAAGAAATAAGGCCCATGTAAGTTAATGACCCGATTTTTGGGACATTTTACTGGTCCTCGGATTGACAAAGGATGAGAAACGCTGAGATATTTGATAACGATAGATTTTTCCTTACCTGTTAATGGTTCGTTTCCAGTTCAGCACAAAAGTATGTATTAAAACAAAACTGGGCTAATCACTCGAACGCAGCTGCAAGAATGCGAACATCAGTTGGCAAAATTTATAAATCCAAAAATATCGGGAGTTCCCGCTAACAATGACGGAAAGAATTCCATTCCGTGAATAGAGCTTTGTTTTAAGGCCGCTGTGTCACAGAACAATGAATTTTCCATCCTTTCAAATTGCCGCCGCGGTCAGTGTACCACAGAGCTTTACCTAAAAAAAAGGGTTGGCAGCACATGAATATTTCGCCATGGCGCTTATAAAAAGATGCCATCAACACCTGATTTTGGCGCCCCCTTGAAGTTGTTGCCCGGGGCAAGAGCCCCGGTTTGACCCCCCCTGGATCCGGCACTGTATAGATATCTTAAAGATAGCCAGATGTGAATTGTAAGTTATCTTGAAATATTATTTAAATTGAGTCTGGATACTTGCTGCTTACCACAGGACTGGAAAAGTGAAATAGTAGTACCAGTACATAAAGGAGGGTTGAGAAATAGAGTTGAGAATTACAAGCCAATCAGTTTGACATCAGTAGTAGGTAAATTAATGGAAAGATTGATATGCAACCACATCAGAAATATATGTGAGGAACGTAAGTGGTTTTCAAGCAGGCAACATGGGTTCAGGCAAGGATATTCATGTGACTCTCAGTTGGTGATATATGCAAGATATTTCAGATGAAATGGACAAGGGAGGCCAAATTGATAGTGTAGCACTAGATCTGTGAAAGGTGTTTTACAGAGTAAGCCATAAAATGGTAGTAAATAAGGTAAAAACCATTGGAGTGGATGAGAAAGTGATTTGCTGGGTAGAAGAATTTTTAATAGGTAGAAAACAGAAAGTTAGGGTAGGAAATATAGTATCAAAGGAAGTGGAAGTAAAAGTGGGCGTGCCACAGAGTAGCATATTGGGACCATTGATATTCATTATTCTAATGAATAATTGTGTTGATTGTTTACTATCTGAAATCAGATTGTTTGCAGATGACATAAAGCTGTATAAAAGAATCAAAACGATAGAGGATTGTAAACAGTTGCAGGGTGATCTGGACAGGATATCTAGTTGCATTGGTAAACATGGGATGAAGATAAATGCAAAGAAGATCCAGCTTATTTAATACACAAATAAAAAACAAAAGGTTAATTATTAAAATAAGGTGGGGAAAGAATTGCTTGCTGAAGACTTGAAATGTAAATATCTTGGAATTACTTTTGATAACAAGATTAACTGGGCAGGACACACTGGACAGGTGGTAGGAAAAGGTTTCAAAGTTCTGCACTTGTTGGAGAGAGTGATGAGGGGATTTACGAGAGAAGTAAAGGAACTGGGTTACAAAACTTTGGTCAGACCATTGCTCAAATATGGTAGTGTAGTATGGGACCCTCATGTTACGTATCAAATACAGGAGTTGGAGAGAGTGCAAAGAAGGGCTGCTAGATTTGTTTCTGGAAATTATCGCAGAATGCAATCAGTGACGGATATGATAAAGGAGTTGAAATGGGATTCATTGCAAGACAGGAGGAGGTTGAGGAGGGTCATGGGAGTGTACAGGGCATATACTGGCGATGAGGCATGGAAAGATATTGCAATAGGTATGAAAAGTAGTGCATGGAAGGGAAAAGATGACCATGATCACAAGCTGGCACTCGATTTCAGGCACAAGGGTGTGGGAAGATTCTCTTTTTTAGGTAAGGGTGTCAGGGATTGGAATGAGTTACCAACAGAAATGATGAACAATTTACCGAAAACTTTGAAAGAATTTAAAGATAAAATTTGTAGAGGGCAAATGTAGATGGGTGCAGGATAGGGGGAAGATGGGTATGTAGGGAAATTGCCACCGGAGCCTGTGCTCCATTGCAATTAAAGTAAATAATAAAAAAATATTAAGCCTCATCACCAGTATACACCTTTAGGTTATCAGCACTGTCATCCCCCATCTTGAGTCATCCAGTGAATCTGATTCCAGCTTCTGTATCATATCAGCTACTGATGGTGCTGTGCAGTAATTTCCATACACAGTTGTAGCTGCCCTTCTTTGTATCTCCTCCAATTCCTGTATTTTATAACCAAAATGTGGAGCCCATACTTCACCACAATAATCAAGTGATAGTCTGACCAAAGGTTTGTAACCCAATTCTCTTACTTCTCTCGTTCATCACTCTTTCGAATAGAAGGCGGATTTTGAACTCCCTCGCTACTATTTGCCCAGTTTAGTATATTATCAAATGTTATGCCAAAATATTTACACTTATGTCTTCAACAAGCAATTCCTCTTCCTCCATATAATCATGTCTACTTTTCATTTATGTACCTAGCCTGCTTACTCTTGTTGACAATTATCTTAATCATATGTTGACTTATCCAGCTAGAAATGCTGTTCAGATTCCCCAGAAGCCATTCACAGGCCTCTCCTGTTGTTATTGTATTATATTACATTATGTCATTAACAAACAACCTAAATTCTTATTGTACACTACCAGCACAATCATTCTTTGGAACAAACAGTATGAATGGACTTGGGATATTATGAAACTAAATTACAGAATTAATTTACATTGTGATATTGTAATATGTAGGCAAGCATATAATATGGAATTCAGGTTTGCCCTAGTTCATTGCTGTTAACAGACTTGATTTGTTCAGCCAACGTTGGCAAATTGTTAGCTAGGAAAAGAAACTTAGAATAGCTTAAATAATAATGTCTGCAGAAAGTCTCGAAATAATTCATGAGATGAAATTATCTGACATTTATAGTTAACTAGTGAGGAGATAAATGCAAGGTGGGATAGCGGGTACAGCATGTATGTGGTAGCTTGTAAGAACCTTAGAATTTTGGCAAATTCTAGTTTCCCTAGATTTCAACTTTAAGGAATTTCCCTGTAATCGTTCCTACAGTTACAATTCGCCATAAACATCATTTCAAAGTGTATTTATCCTATCGAAAAACGTTTATTTTAGGAGATATTTTTGTTTGTTCATGTTTTGAAACATGCGATCATAAAAGTAGAAATTCTGAGATTTGTAATATCTTTAAATCGAGTAAAGCGACAGCTGAACTTTTATCACCAGCTGTAGTCAGCACTGTCCCCGATATTTTGGTAATAAAATTAAATAATTTGGCGAAGTTTAATTAGCGATTTTAATTAAGAGAAAATAATAAGCTTTTTAATTAAAAGAGATATTAATTCGAAATTTATATCAGTAGATAGCCCTAATTAAGACTATTACGGACATATAATGGTTTTGGTGAAAAGTTTAAGCATTTGTCTGATAATTAAGTTTTTGAAAATAGATTGTCGTTGATTGTCGCTGTAAAAATTCAAACGTTTGAGTTAATTACCTGCTTTAGAGCTTTGTATAACCATGCGGAATTAAATAAAACTTTAAAACTAATTACTCTAAATTTCTCACTAAACTGCCGTTGGACTTCTAGTAGATAAGTCTAGACATTGTCAAAGTTTAAACATTTTTAATAATCTGGATCGTCAAATAAATTACACACACTTTTAGCTACACGGAAGCAAAAAGTTGTGATACAGCTGCTGACATCATTGGTTTGGCCACTTGCTATATAAGCTCGTGCCTCCATCATACTTGGTCTTTGATCGGTCTTTCGTTTGATTTCGTTTACCTTTTTACGCGGAGCAGCATGTTTGAATAGTCTGCGCAAGTTTGGTGTAGAAGGGGGGAGGAAATGGTTAGATGTTCGCACCACTGGGTCAGCCATATTGGAACTTTGGTGTGATGGTACGCGAGGTCCACTATTAATATGAACTTATAAATTCACTAAAGGGGTCGATCGGTTAAGTTTCTCTCCACAACTTGCAATCTTTTGGAAAAGTATGTTCGATTTGCCTACCCAACTGTGTAATGCTATTTTCGAACTTATGATTTCTTTTAAATAAACTTCAAAATTTTCGAGTAAAGTGGACTTGTGATTTCATAGTAGACAGTAAACCTTTTCTAGATTTGTGGTTTAGTAACAGATCTAGTGGCGACCTCAAGCATTTACGTTGAGTCTGTCAGGCTACATGGTCAAATCTAAATTATTTCATGAAGTTTCAGCAGAACTTTGAATAAATATAAACTGTTAGTTGAGGCACTAATGCGATACTACAGCCCCGGTATCGGCCTTTGTCCTTACAAGCTGTGCAGTACAGTCTCTAATTATGTAATGGGACGCCTTTTAATTTAATATTTTAGTATCCAGATCATGTAAGTATGCTAAGTTTCACAGCGTCAAAGACGTTGAGATAGCACATCCTGTTTGTTCGACAGTCCAAAGTACAAGCAATACATGCATTGCTAAGCATGCAAGTCAATACTTTACCAGCAAACCAGGATACATAGATCACACTCATTTCTTCACTGACAAGTTAGGCCTCAGAATAGTTAGTTGTTACACCAACCTTAGCATTCTCTGTTAGTTGCATTCAATAGGGCCAAGTCTGATTCTTCTGCTTTAGTAGCACGGGTTACGGAATACCTCACATTTATTGTACTTCATCAGCTGTAGTTGGATTACAGTTTTAGTACAGATTAAATGAGGTTTCCTGAGAGGTTGTTTGATTTCAAATAACCCACTGCCGCCCACTCCATATCCTACTAGTCTCCAAGATGCGTGCTCAACCCTTGCTTAAATTTATTCAATAGTTAGATGACAGTTGCAAGAGAAGAAGCTGCACAGGGCTGCATTTAGGCTCTGTGGGCACCTAGGAAATACATATGATGCTGGTCCCCCTATCAGACAGTGGCTCCTCTGACCGGTCATCATCGGGGGCTGCCTCTGGCTGTGGATGCTTAAATTCGAAATTTGGCCCTAACAATTTATGGGTGACCTGTTTTTTAGCTCTACTAGTGGCCCAGGTGGGGGCCTGGGGCTGTGGTGTGGGCCCCCTTTTTTATGGTGCAGGCCCATAGGCTACAGCCTGGGTAATCTATGCTTAAGTGTGGCCCTGTTCTATTCTGCTTCTCATGAATAAAGCAAAACATTGACAGAGTTGAAATTCAGTTCAAGTGGCCATAACAAATTTTAGATGGTTTGAGATTCAAACTAATGACATTAATCTTTCAACCTGACTGCATTGACCACTAAGCTATCTTACTGTTGATTTAAATAAATAAACCTTATTGCTTAGATGCAAGAATTATTTTATGGACACAAAATTAAGTTTGGTTGCTAACAGAATAATACGAAAATCTAATAATAAATTGTTACACATCTGATTGAAAATAATTTTAATTAAAATTACTTATTATTAAGTGCCATAATCTTGAATTAAAATGTCACGGGCTCCAGCCCGAGAGGGCCTGCCACCACTTGAATGCCTTGGGCAGTAATGGATCTAAACAAAGATCACACATTGCCCTTAAATTGGATCCCCCCTGTTTGTCCCCCTCCATAGATCAGGCCACATCCAATTATTTGTTACTGGCCTCAAAACAACACTGACTGCATATTTCAATTATTTTATTTTTATTTTTATTTTTTTTTAAATTGTGTGGTTCCTTATATTTTTATATTTGTCTAAGGGTATTTTTTGTAGTTAACAATATACATACTTCTGCGAAATTACATCAACATCAGTTCAAAATTGACATAATTACAAGGTTGTGACATAGGGAGGATGGATGGGCTCACATAGGAAAATTATAATAGTTCCATTTTTGTTAATTTGGCAACATAATCCTAGTAAAAGAATAGTATAGAACTTGTATGCTATAAAAGGTAAGTGGAGAAGATTTAGGAATTAGGTATGAAGAAAGTATAATAAGTTAAGAAAGCAGAAAGGCAATAGGGAATGCTTGCAGTGACTCAACAAGGAATTAATAACAATAGTAATAGTACCAAAAGATGAATTAATGAAAAATATGGCTGCTGTGTGGAACATATTAAACAAAAATATGGATTGGTGATACAATTAGTATGTTATCCAGGAAAAAAGGTGAAACATCGGAGCAAGATCTATTCAACATCAGAAGAAATTAGCTGTCTATAAAATTAAAAATGGTTTTTGAGGGCATGAGAAGGGAGCTAGGTTAGTTAAAAAAATATATAAAAGTTGTTTTACAGATAATAATATTATGGATAACATGAAAGACAGATACAGATTACTTTGTATCATAACTAATAGTAGGCTATTTAACTAATGCATTTTTTGGGAATATTAATCATACTGTTAATCACCTCCATTAATCTCCCCTTTCTATAAAACTTTTTCCTGAAGATCGACTGCATTCTCTTTAACCCAGCATGTCTGGAAGATTAGTGAAAGGTCAACAGACTGTGTTACAGTTAAACATTTAAACTTTAAACAAGACCTCTATTCAGCATCAACAATGAACATCACTACATCTTTTATACTCGGTCAACTTACCTACTTATTATTATGTAGGTACCGGTACTCATTATTAATGTTTGTTCATATAATTGTCAGGTCTGCCAGAACACCAGATAAGAATTTTTGTCATCTGTACACTGGGAAAGACTAAATTCTCATATAATGGTTTGATGTTTTGTATAAATATGAAATGCAGTACAATGACAAAACAAGTATATATGACAAAAATTTAATTACAATACATTAGTAGATAAAATCAGAAGTTCAGTAAACATAAAGCACATTTTTTATGAATCAATTTTTTTTTTTTTTTTTTTTTTTTTTTTTTTTTTTTTTTTTTTTTTTTGCTGTCGTTTTATGCAATCTTCCATCCTTTCCTGTCCTGTGCTAACCTCTTCATTTCTACATACCCCTTACAACCCACGTCCTCAATTATCTGCTTCATATATTCTAATCTCTCTTTTCCTCTACAGTTCTTACCTTCGACTGTTCCCTCCACTAACAAATTAACCAATCCAGCATGTCTCAAAATATGACCTACCAGCCTGTCTCTTCTTCCTGTAAGCTTCTTCCATAACCTTCTTTTCTCACCCATCATTTCCAAAACTTTTCTTACTTTTCTTACTTTGTCTGTCCACCTAATTTTCAGCATTCTTCTGTAGCACCACATTTCAAATTAGGGTTACCAGATGTCCTCTTTTACCCGGTCATGTCCTCTTTTTTGGACCGTAAAAATGGTCCAGGCGGGTTTTGAGAAAAATCAAGGAATGTCCTCTTTTTTTTTTTTAGTTCCGTTTTACTACTGCCTGAACTTGAAAGTGTGGGAATAAAACTCTCCCATCTGTCAAAATGGTAAACCCTAAAGAATTTAACCTTATGCCAACAATGTGATATTTTATCTACACTTTTCCTTTTTCTGTCTCGGCACTGTGTCAAGATATAGTTACGATTTCTAAGCAATAGGTGGCGAGGCAATTATTGTGAAATACGAGCTGCGGGGCGGCCGGTGAAGAACATTATGTACGCAACAATGCAAATTACTTCGGTAGTCAGCTCGGCTTCTAGAATCATTGTTTTCAACTGCTTTACTGTTAGTTGCGTTTGGGTTGTTGTGAAGTGAAGCAGTTTTACTGTTCAAGTGAAATCATGCCAAAACGCAAATGTGTCTTCAGTGACGAATTACGAAAACGATTTCCTGACTTCAGACCGGGAAGAATTAGCTCAGAGGCAGAATGTCTTATTTGCCCATCAGGAACATTTGTTTCAGTTGCTAATAAAGGTAAGATTTGTAACCATGGGACCGATTTTACACTGGAAATTTGCGTGTAATAGCTCAGATTTTTTTACACTGAATAACGTATAACACGCACAATTATTAATTTGCAGGGGGGCTAGACCTAGAGGCTCACAAAAACACTGAAAAACACAAAACGCGGATACGTACTGCAGCATCTTCATCCAAAGTTGACGATTTTTTTGCAAAAAAGGATTCCAAAATTAATGATCTGGTCCATGCAGCTGAAGGCACCCTATCTTTTCACACAGTCAAGCATCATCAAAGTTTTAAATCAATGGACTGTACTGGAAAACTGCAGAAAGTGTTATTTACAGACTCAAATATAGCGAAACAAATGTCATGTGCTCGCACTAAAACAGAAGCCATTATTAATTCTGTATTGTCACCTCATTCTGTTAATGCTTCTATTGACGATTTGGAGTGTATTTCATGTTTTGGTGTTGCAACAGACGGCAGTAACCATGGTTCTGTGAAACGGTTTCCAATTCTAATTCAATACTATGACTTTAAATCTGGGGGAATTCAAACAAAAGTGATAGAACTTAAAAGTAGTCCAAATGAAAAATCTGAAACGATTGCATCTTACATATGTGATACTCTTAGAAGTAGAGGTATTAATAATAAATGTGTTGCTTTTTCTGAGGACAATACAAATACAAATTTTGGTGGGATTAGTGGACTTGGTAAGAGGTCGGGAAATAATGTTTTCGCCCATCTGAAAAACAATTTAAATGATAGATTAGTAGGATTAGGCTGCCCTGCTCATGTTTTACATAACTGCATTCAACATGGTATTGATGGAGGACTCACATTAGATGTTGATTCCATAGTATTAAAAATATTTAATTATTTTTCTGTGTACACAGTACGTACTGAAAGTCTTAAGGACTTTTGTGATTTTGTAGATGTACAATATAGGGAAATATTGTGTCATTCTAAGAGTAGGTGGCTGTCCCTTTTTCCTTGCGTTACGAGACTAATTGAGATGTATCCAGCACTGAAATTATATTTCAGTTCTCAGGGTGAAATTCCAATTCTGATTAAAATGTTTTTCCAAAATGAGCTTAGTGAAGCACGATTATGGTTTGTTCATTCTCTTATGTCATTATTTCAACATAATATTTTGGCCCTAGAAAAAGAGAAAAATTCACTGTTAGAAATGATACTTGAGGGTGTGTTGAATGCTATTCAGGAAAGAAAAATCCAGAATTTCAAATCTTTAAAACTAAAAGAAATTTTGAGAAAAAACATGGGATGAAGGTTATGGTTCTAAATGTGATATTCTAGAAGGAGAAATAGCACATGTTTATGATGCAACAATTACGTATCTTAAGAAATGGTTGGTTCAGTATCAAGAGTTTTTGGTATTTAAATGGATGGGTCTGAAGAATTCTCCAAATTGGGGAGATGTGGAACAAACAATTCTATACCTAAATGAAAAACTTAATATTAAAATAGATGATGTAAAGTGCTTTGATCAGTTTTGCAACTTTCAGAAATTTTTGACAAACCAGGCTAACGTTAATACAGATCAGTTGTCAAATGATATCTGGTGTAAATATTTCCGAGAGTCAAAGAATGGTGCTTGTTTCTCAGAACTACTAAAAATTGCGGAGTTTTTCTTTGCTATTCCCAGCCACAACGCTAGTGTAGAAAGGATTTTTTCATTAGCAAACAGCCAGTGGACCAAAGATAGAAATAGACTCAGTGTTGAGTCTGTTAAGGGAATTATAAGTGTGCAATATAATTATAAGGATTTATCTTGTGTACAGTTTTATAATTATTTGTTGGAAAATAAGAAATTACTCTCAGAAATTGGTTCATCAAAGAAATATCTGAGTACTTCAGGGAATAATGATGAAGATGAGAAATGTACTAATGATAATTTTTGGTAGTTTATATTAAAATGTGCCACAAATTGTTGTAACGTTGCATGATTTAATAAAATGAAGTAATATACTACCTATTGTAGACGTTTCATTTGCAAAAAGTATAGTGAATTATGCATATCTTAAATATTTTTATTTATTAAGTGTGTAGTTATAATTTATCTTAATGCAACATCCGTAAATGTTGAGAAACCCACAACACTTTTGCAGAGTTTAGTATTAATCTAGAAATGTCCTCTTTTTTGAAGACCATCATCTGGTAACCCTATTTCAAATGCTTCAAGTTTCTTTCTTTCTGGTGTTCCTAAAGTCCATGTTTCACTACCATAAAGTACTGTGCTCCACACATAGAGTTTTAAAAAGTTCTTTCTAATTCCTAGATCAATATTTGAAACTAAAAGGTTTCTCTTTTTCATGAAGGCTCTTTTTGCTAGTGCTATTCTGCTTTTAACATCATCCCTGCTTCGGCCATCGGTTGTAATTTTGCTTCCCAAGTAACAGAACTCACTTACTTCTCCTATTGCATCCGATCCTATTTTTATATTTAATCTACTAGTATTGGTATCATTTCTGCTACATTTCATCACTTTTGTTTTGCTTTGATTTATATTCAGTCCAAATCTTCCATCAGTATGTTGCTCATGTCATTTAGTAACTTCTCAATATTCTCAGCCCTCTCTGCTACAAGACAATGTCATCAGCATATCGTAGCATACTGATTTTTTCTCCCTGAAAACTTAAGGCACATGGAAATTTTTCTTTGACCTTCTTCATTGCTTCTTCTACATACAAGTTGAATATTAACGGGGATAGACTACAACCTTGTCTCACACTCTTCTTAACTGATGCATGTCTCTCATGATTCTCTACTTTTATTACCGCCACTTGATTCTTATATAATTTATAGAGTACCGTATTCTTCTATCTCGATACTTTAGAACTGACTTCTTTAAAATTTTGAACATCTTGTCCCACCTAACATTATCAAAAGCTTTTTCTAAATCAACAAATGCCGTAAAAGTATCTTTGTTTTTCTTGATCCGCCCTTCAAGTATTAATCTTAAAGACAGAATTGCTTCCCTTGTACCGCGATTTTTCCTAAACCCAAACTGATCTTCACCTACTATCTCTTCTACTACCCTTTCCATCCTTCTGTATATTATTCTGGTCAGTAATTTTGAAGCATGTGATGTTAGACTAATGGTGTGATAATTCTCACATTTGTTGGCTTGTGCTTTCTTTGGAAGTGTGAAGATGATTTTTTTATTAAAATCAGTTGGAATTTCTCCTGTTTCATAACTTTTTGATATCAGCTTGAATAATCTTTCGATTCCTTCCTCTCCTAGAGATTTAAGAAGTTCTGCAGGGATCTCATCAATTCCAACTGATTTTAATAAAAAGGAACATTACAGACTAAATTATTTGTAATTTAACAATTTAATTTAATTTAATTGCAATGCAATAACAATTTCCCTACATACCCATTTTCCTCCATTTCCTATACCCGCCTACTATTTCCCTCCACAAGTTTCAACTTTAAAGTGTATCAATATTTTTGTTAAATTATTCATCAAATCTCTTGGTAACTAATTACCATCTCTGAACCCCTTATTTAAAAAAGAGAATCTTCCTACACCCTTGTGCCTGAAACTGAGTGCCAGCTTGTGGTCATGGTCATCTTTTCCCTTCTATGTATTACTTTTAATTCTTACACAAATATCTTTTCACACCTCATTACCGATATACACCTTGTACACTCCTTGGACCCTTTTCACCCTCCTACTATCTTCCAATGAATCCCATTCCTGCTCTTTTATCATAGCGGTTACGGATTGTGTGGTACAGTAATTTCCAGAGACAAAACTGGCAGCCCTTCTTTGCATGCCTTCAAACTCCTGTATTTGATACCCAAAATGTGGGTCCTATACTACACCACCATTTTCAAGCAATAGTCAGACCAAAGTTTTGTAACCCAGTTCCTTTGCTTCTCTTGTATATCTTCTCAACACTCTCTCCAACGAGTGAAGGATTTTGAAACCTTTTCCTACTACCTGTCCAATGTGTCCTGCCCAGATGAGCTCGTTATCAAATGTTATGCCAAGATATTTACATTTCAAGTCTTCAACAAGCAATTCTTTTACCTCCTTGTAGTCATAACCAATCTTTAGTTTTATATCTGTGTATCTAATAAGTTGACTCTTCTTTGCATTTATCTTGATCCCATGTTTACCAACCCAGCTAAACATCCTGTCCAGATCACCCTGTAGCTGTTCACAGTCCAGTACTGTTTTTATCCTTTTATGTAGCATTATGTCATCTGCAAACAATCTAATTTCAGATAACATTTTGTTAGAATTACTTTACATGAAATGAGTCCAATGTGTAATTCCCAGAATGGTTTTAAAAATTTTGGATGTCCACATAACTTGTGCTTAAAATAAAAAGGATTAGTGGGATTATCTTTCTTCTCTACATTTTATTCTTTTTGTGCATATCATAGTGTGCTACAGAAGTTGATATTTTGATTTCCAACTGATTCTGCGATTTCCTATGTAGATATGTGAATCAGAAGGCAAATAATAGTTCAGAAAGAGTGGAAAAAAGTTATGAGGCATCACAAAGAGTAATTTTATGAGGGAAATTCTGAAACGGAACAGGAATTAAATTTCATTACGTGAGATTTGGAATTCAATTTGACAGAAAGGGGCTAAACTGCAATCATAATTATAAATTATCACAGTTTTGGAACATAATATTCCGGTCTGGATAAATAAATGACCAAAGTTTCCTTGCATTTGCCCGAAACAAGATTCCCCCCTCTCCCCCCTCCATTACAACTACAATGGACTGCGTAGTCGCGAGATTTCTGTTTGCACAGGTACCTAGTTTGACTCAAGAGGGAGGGAGACTCCACAATAGCTAGATTTTTTTTGTTTTGGTTCTGCCCTCTTCCATATTGAGATCATTAGAGGTAGGAAAGAACTGGGACCAGGAATGGGAAGGAATTTGGTCATGTCCTTTCGAAGGAGCCATCCCGGCATTTGCCTGGATTAAATTGGGGAAAGTACAGTAAACTTAAATCTGAATGACTCAACATGGATTTGAGCCCACATGCTTCCGCCAAAGCTAGATCCAAATATTTTATATCCAGTTTGTTTTTCCTAAAGGGTGATTATTTGTAATTCAGTGTCTGCGAAACGCGTAACTTGCGTTCTTCACCCAGACAGATAGTATGTTAAATTTGAAGCCATGTGAGAACAATCTCGGGAATGTGGAACATTTATTAATAATATCAGAAACACTACCAGCAGCTGATAACTGGTTAGTTACTTAACAACCCATTAATATAATCAATATCCACTGTAATCTGCAAATACCTATTATCCCACTTTAGTTACTACATAATATGTGAAATAGTGCACACATTTATTAACAATGTCTTTATTATTACCAGTAACTGATTACCAGTTAGTTACATAAAGACCCATTAGCCATGATAAATTTTCACTGTAACCTGCAAATACACATTATCTCATGTTAGTTATATATATATATATACAGGGTGTTACAAAAAGGTACGGCCAAACTTTCAGATAAATTCCTCACACACAAACAAAGAAAATATGTTATGTAGACATGTGTCCGGAAACGCTTACTTTCCATGTTAGAGCTCATTTTATTACTTCTCTTCAAATCAGATTAAACATGGAATGGAAACACACAGCAACAGAACGTACCAGCGTGACTTCAAACACTTTGCAACAGGAAATGTTCAAAAGGTCCTCCATTAGCGAGGATACATGCATCCACCCTCCGTTGCATGGAATCCCTGATGCGCTGATGC
>JARYHS010010897.1:0-19997 GCA_031002005.1 Vandiemenella viatica | reverse complement strand
GTAAGCAAGCGCTTTAGCCACTGAGCTGCCAGCCCACTTAGCGGAAACACCGTACGGAGACGTCCATATCCAACGTGTCTCTCTATTGCCGTATTTCGAAGTTATGAGACAAAATGTGTTATTTATACAGATAATTTTTCAACCAAATGTAGACAGTATTTTTCTCCTTGTTTCAAAGGATAAGTGTGCAAAGTTTCATCGAGATCGGATGAAAACTGTGGATTTGTATGAAGAACAAAAAACTAACAAACAAACATACATTCATCTTTGTATATAAATATGTTCATTAAGCACATACATGTTACACATTATATCTACGGAGGCTCAGTTAATAGAAAATACGGAAAATATTGATAGAAGTAATTGATATACTGTAGTTTCGAGAGTGCCTCTGCCGTGCACTCTCTTTTCGTTTTCTCTGATCTCCACCCTGAGACACTGTGTCCTATTTCTGCATTGCTGAATCGTCGTTTCTCCACGAGCCTGGGAAAGGGAGCGTGCATAAACCACGTATCTCCATTTGGCCTCCTGAGGCCCCCCCCCCCCCCCCCACACGTAGCACGTAGCTTTTTTCCTTTTGATTCCAGAAGACATTTTGTACTGTTTTCTCTTGTCATACTATTGTAAATTATATACGGAAATAATTAACTGAGGCAAATAAATTTTCACATGCTGTTGTGTGTTCTGTTCCTCATTTTAACTGTAAAAATGTTGTGAAAGGAAAACTACGTGGCCTGGTTCGGAACCCCCCAACCCCTCACGTAGCCCAGCGTAGCCTTCCAGCCAACCCCTTCCCCACCTCGACGGAGCCGCGTAGTTTGTGTACGATACCAAAGCTCCAACGGTCACTGCTTACCCGGGGGAGATGACCGGTCATAGGAATAACAGAGTGACTTTAGACGGCAATTTTCATGACACTACTAAGGAATGTTTAATCTAAAGAATGACACTGAGTGTTCCCAAGTATCTTGCGAATCGTGTATACTTTTGTGCATGTTTATATAGTTTTCTAGGTGGAGAGTGGTAGCCATCCCAGTGTTCGCATACATAACTGTTGAAAGCCACTTCAAACCATAATCAAGGATGGACAACTGTAGTTTTTCAACACGGACAAGATTGTACCTCCCTGTTGCAGCACTTTAACATGTATTGTACGGTTTATTGAAGGTTTCCAATTAAGTGCATGTTTGTCAGGCGTTTTAATGTTGTACTACCATGCTCATATTAATCCGAACGACCTGAATTGCACATCGCTACATTTCCTCCTGGGACTTATTCAACCCATTATACACACCTACCAAGACAGTACTATACCCGGTAGGTGGTACATTCACGTTACTATCCAAATTGAGACTCACCCACTTCACAAAAAAACGTGACATATTATAACATATTCGTTATACAAACGAAAATATGGATTATATTTCGTTAATAAAAGAGTTGTGCAGACATTGAATGCACTTCATTTTAGTTTGTTTAAAACATTCAAGAGAAATTACGTTTCCATACAGAACATAAAAAATTACCGTGTCAAACAAAAAATTAATTTTGAACAAACGCTAGAGTCAGAAGAAAGTAAGACATTATACCGATCATCTGTCACTTAAAATAACTAACTATTAATGATAAAATCAATATTTGCGTGTAAAGATAGTTTTAGGTGAGTGCGTTGACAAATAATTGCAGCTTTTTGAAGTTAGTTAATTTTGCGGTGTGCTATGAAGACATGTTGTTCTTTTACTACTACATTTAAACTTATTTTAGAAACATACGGAAAAACTTATAACTTAATTACTGTTGTCGGTGACATGAGATGTCGTCAACGCAGTCTGAGTTGACAGTATTTTAGCGTCAAAAAACTTATTTTCACCTACCATTTATAACGAAAGCTGCTTAAGGCGAAATGAAAACTCTTTTTAAAACAAAAACAAAACAAGATGAGGGTTCAGTAGTTGAAGACACAATTTCGCATAGTGTTGTCACCTTTGTGGTTTTAGTGGTGTTTCATAAGCAGGCAAAGAACAAAAAACTAATAAGGCTTTTTCGCTGTAGCAATATTCTGTGGATGGTGCTGTTAAAACTCAAACGACAGGTGAAACGTTGATTTGATGTTCTTACCAAAAACGTAATTGGCAAGTATCCAAGGACAGGCACTAAAACATTTGGTAATTAACGAACTGCTGCGTTTGCTAGCGGACACGTACGAAATCATTAGTTTATTTCGCGATTTATACGCTTCTTGCTACTTGAAGTTATTATAGTATACCAACTTTTCACTCCATTCTGATGTTAATACTACGGTGAACTCTTCCGACAGTAGTCCGTATAGAACCTGCACTGATTTAAGAGGTAAAATTGTTACCAGTCAACTGGTAACCCAGAATACAACCAGAAGTTTCACAAGTGCGAAAATTTTAGAAGCTCATACTAATCAATAACGAATGACAATGAACAATTGTTTTTATATTTCGTAACTGTTGTTTATGAGACATAAAGTTTGGAGGAATACACAGGAAGCTGGGAACAAGGAAACGTAATGCTGGTCAACACGTGTATAAGAGTTGTTGCCCCCTCTACTGCGGTCTTGGTAGGACTCATCAACTAGCTCTTATAGGCGTCACGGGCGCCGACCCGGAAGCATGGTGGCTAGCGCTCGGGTAGTTCCTGGAGCAGACGGTTCGAGTCCAGCCTCGGACATAAGTGATTTTTATGAACTGTTACGTTCTTCTTGTGTTTAATCTACTGTGGATCACCAAAATCACAACATACACCAACTGAGAAGCTAAAATAATGGAGAGGATGCACGTATCGATAAACTAATACAAATGCTTTATTGGTTTATTTTTTAGCAATTCAGTCTTTAAATGTATTTTATGTTCTTGAAATGTCACAGGAACGATTATTTACCAAGGATTGGAAAGGAATCCGGCCACGGTATTCAAGTATGAACTAGTCCCCTGTTAGCCTGAAATTATTTCGTTAATCCTCTGAAAACCAAAACATGGATTTTCTTGACAGTGACATACATAAAATTACTGACAAATATACTTGAAAGTGGACATCCAAAATGTCAGTGCTAACAGAACTGGTAAAAATTTCAACGATTTCATGAAAAGAAGTGCAGCTTCAAAGGCTTACTTTTTTAACTTAGAAAGGCGATCCAAAGTTTCGCTATGATAGGTAGATCAGCAGTCACTGATTCAGAATGCTATTCATGCATCCTATCAGAAGAAATTGTTCTACTGTCTTCGTTGTATAGGCCTACGTAAGTGACGTTAAAAGCAAAATTGTAGTCAGAATGGATAAACTTCTTGATCATAAAAATCTAACAATTTCCGTCGAATCGCTTAAAACAGTTAATGGTGGTTTGTTACTGCGATCTTAACTGTCTCCTGTAGCATGCTTAGTAGTGAAAGGAAATTATTGATTGATATTCACCAATCTAATCTATGTATCAACAAATTTGTTGTCATCACAGCTATAGCAGGATGGAGTTCAAAACTGTGAAGGCATAACAAAGTTTTTAATTGGTTGGGGCTTTACAACCAGCCGATTTCAAGGTCATTAGGGCCTGGAGAACGCTGGGGAAAGGAACGCCAAGTATCGCAGCCATGGTAATTTGGGAAACACGTCGCGACATTCGCTTGGAGTAATTTCGGAAAACCATGGAAAACCGAAACCATGATCTAACATGCGACTTTTGAATTCCATTCTCGAGCGTTAACCACTCTCCCAACTTGTTCGGTGACAAAACAACTCCAAAATACCTTCCCAAAGAAGTAACGGTTATACGTGGATCTCACGTTTCATTAAGTCTGAGTAAAGATCTCAGGTAAGTTATCGAATTACTGAAGCTGTTGAGCCAAAAAATAGTGTCAAAATACTAAAATATAACAGCGATGAATGAGGACAAATTTTACGTAAGGATCCGAAATATCTTAATATTTCGAATATTGAAAATTATGTGTCAGCTAAAAAAAGACTCTGCGATCAAGGACGATACTGCAAACTGTTCCAAAATTTTATAGTTTAGCGCTGTTATTCTATGCAGTTGGTTTGTAGAACAGCAGTTATAGTTGAAGGAGGAAATTGTAAGTTTACGCTGAGCATTTGACTACTCGGAACTTGCTTTCCATTTAAAACAGAGGGTCTGGCTGGGAGTAATATTATAACGTCTATAAGCTGAGTAATGATAAAAATCTACATTATCATCCTGTTTAAAAAAGTTTTCTCACTGAAAGAAAGTTATTATTTGACTTGTGTAATTGCTGCCGGATGATTCTTTCAAAACATTTCTAGGGCTTAATTTCAGTGTTATTTCGTTGTATGTGTACTAAGATTTCAGATACGTCATGATGATGTTTCGCATTGTGGTTGATAACTTCCTGAGTTTAACAGAATTCATTTTACATAGGCCATATTAAAACTGATTACAACCGTCTGCTTCCGTAAAAGATTTTAATCGCTATAAAACTAAGTTTTGTGAATAGAAAACTTAGAATACGTGGCTACGAACGTGAAAGTAGGTATATTAAATAATCTCCCAGTACGTGGCTTCTCACGAAACGTAGCCCACTTCTGCAAGATTTTAACTCGAACTGTCTTGTATTTAGGCAGCATTAGTCAAGCAATATATTTACTGCAACTTGTCAGTTCCTTTCCTCCATTTTTCCATGTGTTTGTTTTATTTATTAAAAAAATCCATCTTATTTAACATATGCTGATGCGTATATCCGTAACAACTTTTCTCAGCAGGTAGAAGAATAAAAAATCCTGTTCCGACGCCATAAGCATATCTGTCGATTTCGCGTGAGACATTGAAAGGAACAGTAGTCATTCCACTAATTTTTGTGACTGTCGGGCATTTAAACGTATTTTTAATTACTAGAAATTCTAAAATAAAATCGGTCAGTTTCTAGTTTGATTTATAGTGTATCAACTTCAATTCTGAATATTATACATTAATAAGGCAAACTAATAAAAACTACTGTTTTTTTACACAAAAAAAAAGAGAGTTTGCTTCCCATTTTGCGAAATTATTTTTCAAATGGTTTATACAAATCAAACAGAAGAAATGATTTATAAATCTTAGATAAACTATGAAAATCTTGATGTGAATTTTAACAACATATTTACTCTCCGAATTGTGAAATTGAGTAAGAAAGGATTAATATAAATTTTTGTCATAAAAATTGTCTGGAGTAGCATTTAATTTGTTAAAATTACCCATTTAGTTATTTTGTGAAAAATATAAACCGGACGGAAATCGCTATTAGCTCTTCTATAAACAAAGGAGAATGTCGTTCAGAATGAATTAACTGATCAGTAGTTTCGTAAATTCAGCGAGGAATTAGATTTTTTCCCCAAATTTTTACAAAAACTTAGTAGAAGTAGGCAAATAAAAATGTAAACATTTTAAACGTCACTGGTTTCATTTCATCTGTAAAACGATTATGCCAAGAAAATTTTTCTTGAGTCTGCCAACAAGATCTTTATTATTTTTCCCCATCCAATGTTTTTTCAAAAATTAAAACTAAATTAAGGTTATAAATAATTAAAGTCGTTCGCAATCAAAAATATTAAAGAACGAATTATTTCCCGACGTTGGCCATAAATACAATTCTCTCGGGTGACAAGCTGAGTGAACAAGTGTTTCCCAACTTCGTTTTTATCGCCAAAATATAGAGTGGAAACTCTTTGTTCACTCCGCTTGTCATGCGAGAGGATTATTATATCAAAGTTTAAGGGTTCAGATTGATAGACAAAGAAACAAACAGTATAAGTTAGGGCGTTGGCATGTGTTTCTTTAATTGATCTGATCGTTATGTATTATCCATATTGTGTTGAAAAACAAATGTTTGCAGATATACAGATAATGGAAATAACGTAGAAACAAGCTTCGGCTGGACTTGCTGCACCAAGCAGAAATTATCAACGCAGCAAGCTGTTCGGAGCCTGAATGGACAGCATAGGCACTGTTTACACATTGTGTTTATGACTTTAAGAACTTCCTTTCTCATTGGAACTCGACTGTAAGCTTAATGAGAGATTTCCATCTGCAGTATTATGCCGGCCTCGGTAGCGTAGGGGCTAGAGTGCTAGCTCCACGTGCCGAAGGCCGCCGGTTCGAATCCGGCGGTGGGCATGGATGTTAAGTGTTTTGTGTCTGTGTGAATGTCCTGTCCGTCCTGTGGCGTCCATACATTGGAAAAAAATACACATTGAGCTGGCTGTATGGCCTCCGTTGCCGAATGCCATTAAAAAAAAAAAATCTGCAGTATTCTGGCACTGGCTGGAGGTGTTCTGAATGTTAAAACTTTTAGATTTGTATATTTCTTACTATTTTGTTGTTGAGACGCATTATAACGTATTTTTGCTGTCATGTTTATGGAGATAAAACCTACAAGCCTTTCTGCCAGTCGTTCGTTGCCTTTTAGCAGACGTCCTTTACTAGGTCCATAGGACTGTTAAATCTATCTATATATATAAAAATGAATGTATGTATGTATGTATGTTAGTTTGTTTGTTCTTCATACAAATCCACAGCTTTCATCCGATCTCGATGAAACTTTGCACACTTATCCTTTAAAACAAGGGGAAAAATACTGTCTACATTTAGTTGAAAAATTATCTGCATAAATAATACATGTTGTCTCATAATTTCGAAATACTACTGAATGGCGATAGACAGACACGTAGGATATGGACGTCTCTATATTGCCTGTTCCGTGTATCGGTCAGACAGCTGAGTGGTTAAAGCGTTTGGTTACGAATGTTTGGCTGGTGGTCTCAGCTTCAAATCTCGGTGGATGGCTAAGATTTTTAAAAATTGTTTTTGATCGTAAGAGTCACGCCTGGGCCGTAGGTTATTCGGATTGAATGTTAAACTGTAGATATCACAAAGTTATGGGTGCAATGCGAGGCAAATCGTAGGTAGTCTTGCAATGCTGTAGGTGTACACTTTTTTACGTTATAATGGTTCTTCAGGGGTTGTTCGCAGTCAGAGAGAGAGAGTGTGTGTGTGTGTGTGTGTGTGTGTCTGTGTGGAACCGCAATAATAATACTATAAATACGGAAGTAAGTCTCTTTCTTTTTGTTACGTTTTGACGACCAAATGGCTATATCGATAGTTGATGGAATTTGACAAGAAAAACTGTTTGAAGGGCACAAGACATTTTCTCCGGTATGTTTAGCTAGTTGTAGTCACGAAATTTTGAGACCTTATCGAATGTTGACAGAAATATGTTGGAAATTGATTCTCTTCAAGAGACTGGTTCGACGGTAGAATGATATAGTGATAGCTTTCCTGTCATATTATGCCGACTCGGTGTTGTTTGGGTCCAATCCTTCGTTACCAACAACTTTCTATATTCAATTCTGGCAAAAAATTCTTAATCCACGCGTACGAAGTCGCGCTTACGAGCTAGTCCTAAATATACCCTGCCGGTTGGAAAAGATTTTCTCGCTAGCATTTGCAAATAACCCTATCGTCAGCTATTGTTGTTCGTTTCCCTTTTCCATTTTTCCTTTGCCGAAGTGCTATTCTTTGTTCTATTGTTCATTTAAATCCAGGCTAACTTTAAATCCATGATAACACATTATATGAATACCCATTTTAATGTAATGCAGTTATTTGACCTAAATCCATATCAGCCACTGATATCATTGCTTTCATCTAGTGATTTTTCAGATGATTTGAAAAACATCAAGGATTAAGTTCTCAATACTGACTCTTTAAGCAGTGAATGTGATAGAACTGTTTGTGAGATGGTGAATGTTGGTCTAACAATAAGATGTGGCGATCGATAATAAGGCAAAACTTATTAGAGAGATTTTATGCAGTGTTATTAGGATTTATATTTAGAATTTATTACGAAGTTAGAATGGAAGGCAGAAACACTGCTTACGCATTCGGTTTATTCCGTTAAGAACTTTCCTTCCTCTATCAAATTCGACCGTACAGTTGAAACAATGATTTCCTTCTGCAGCATTCTGATGCCAGGAAGTTCCGTATAGGTTGGTTTGTTTACCGACTGGATGAGAAACTCCTCATAGCAGGCTGTATGATCTAGCGGTGAAGGTTCCCGACTACTAACGGTGCGGTCGTTGGTTTGAAACTGTGTTGGGTGATTTTTTTTCCCCCATTCGTTTTCAAACCATTCCAACATACCCACTCTTACATATAACGTATGTAATTTCTGTAATAAACAATAGATAAAAATTAACACATCAGACAAATAAACTATTTCTATTAAATCTTGCTGAATAAAATCTTCTCTAACCGAAAGCAATGAGCTATAAAATGAATCATCTCTTAAATTCACTCCTCATAACAAACGATTTCTAGCACACTCATCTCTGGAATTTTTGAAAGAGTGACTATTTTCAAAGAACATACCAGATATAGCTTTTTTAGCTTATGGCGGTTGAATGTGTATTTTTTTAATTTAAAATACTGTTCAGACAATGTAACCTGATGTGTTTAGTGGATTTAGTGCCAATGTGGCGCATGAGCTAAATAAATGTGGAGCGCTAAGTGATAAACAACGATAAACAACCAAACTTGCTATTACATTTGTGGACTGAGACAATTCTTTCAGTATTGTTGGAAAGAATGTTCAAAACTTTAAACTAGTCTAAAACGTCTTAATATAATGCTTATTGCTAAACTGTATAGAAATCAAATCGTTGTAATTGTAGCTTTTAATTACTGTTTCTTATATTCACAGAACAAGTGGCCTTAAAAAAATGATTGTTCTACATCCAACAAGTCTATTCATGTTTGAGATCAGACTTTAATTTTAAACAATTTGCTGTATAATGTAATAATGTTTTTGGTTTTTTTTTACATATATAATATGTATTTTGCAGCAAGTGAAAAGTAAACAATGAATGAAAAAATATTTAGGACGACATGGGATCGAACCCAAGACCATCAGGACGAGAAGCCAGTGCGTTACCACTCAGTCACCTTCACCTTTATGGAAAAATGCCTCGTGAATTATATAACCAAAGTAAAGATATATACATAAAGATACAGAATTTCGAGTAATCTGTATAAAGAATAAAACTGTTATTACAGAAGTAATAAGTTAAATAAAAATATTCTAGATCAAACTGGAAGATAAATATTTTTTCATTTCGCCAATGTGTCTGTTCTCTTCACACCGTTCAGCTATGAGACACGATTCCTTGTATAGGAAAATTGCTACACCACTGCCAGTAATCAGAAGACGTGGCAACGTTGTAAACAGTCAGTATTGCAACGTCGTACCGGGAAATAGTCTTAACTTTCCTACTTCCTTCGACCAAGAAGAATACCTTTATAACGCGAAAATAATACACGTAATAATTTAACACGAGCAGCACATTCGGCAAAAGATTTTATATATTTCACTACAATTATTCAACTTAATGCTGGAAATTACAGCTGGTAATTGAAAATACGGTGGGAATACAAATTAATTGTACGAGGGCAATCCAAAAAGTAAGGTCTCCTAAGCATTTATAGATACAGAATTAAATTATTTTCTTTAATTTATTAACACTGTTTTAAAGATTGAGAAAAGCGGTGACGCTCTGGCTTCACATTCGGGAGGACATAGGTTGAAATCCTCGTACGGTCATGCAGATTTGGGGTTTCAAAGGTTTCCCAAAATCACTCCATATGAAAACTGGAATGGTTCCTTTAAAAGGGCATGGCCGACATCCTTGCCACTATTCCTACCGCACCCTCGGGAAGGAATTCGGTCCTGGCCTTCTAAAAGAATCATCTTAGCATTTGTCTGGAGTGATTTGGGGAAGCCATGGATGGCCCATATCTGGATGACCGATCGGGGATTCGAAGCCGCCTCCTCCCGAATGCAAGTCCCGAGCGTTACCGCTCACCCACGACGCTCGTTCTTCCGGTCTTTAGACACTATCAAACTTATTTTACCGGTAGACTGTGTTTGTTTGAATTCTTGAGGCTTAGGTGATTTTGGAGTCGATTATCACGGGTGACGAAACGTGAGCGTTCAACTTTTCACTTGAGACTAAAGAACAATCACGCTAGTGGCAACACCATTCATCGCTAAATGCTGGTGTTGATTTATGTTATTATACTGTAGTAATTCCAAACAAAGAATAACGCAGGAAATTTCATGCCACACTAAGTAATTAGTATTGAACCCTTGTATATATCAAATCGCAATGCTGTAAAGCACAGAAAGTAAGTGTATACCGAAACTATTAACAGCATTGTAGAAAACGAAAAAAAACCGCTAATTTAAGAACTCCTGCTTATAAGCTCGATTCTCAACGAACTTTCTTTACTTATACCAGTTATAAAAGAATTTATGTTTGTCCTACGATAATAATCCGGTGGTAATTTTTTAAGTGACAATGGTAGTTTAATTTATTTTTATTGCACTAATAATTAGCTCTTTGCCATTTCCTCTCACGTATTTACATAATGCATAAACATTAAAGTCCACCTACAGAATTACAGAAATAATTCCAACAAAAAATTATTAGTTTCTGAAACGTTAAGTTCGCTCTATAGTGAAATAATTATTTTGGAAACATACAGTGTCGGATCTCGACCCCGCCCCCCCCCCCCCGAAAATCAAAGTCAAAAACCGCTCAAGGCCCTCCCAAACCAAAATCCTGGATCCGCCACTGGAAACATGTGTGCCCGTTTGATAAGGGACAGACAATGTGATTTTGGCGAGGCTAGAATCACGAGTAGCTTTCTTTCACTGTTGACGTCACAGAAGCGTTCATATTTACGTCGACAGCTGGTTAAGAAATATTTGATACTTTCAGTTTCGAGTATGATATTCCCTGACGCAGTTAGGAAAGAATCAAGGATATATTCTTCGCATAAGCTATGTGTAGGTTCGGTACGTTTATAAAGGGAATAAAAATAAATTTAAAAAAATATGAAATACTTAATTCGAACTAAGAACCGTCCGTTCAGCAACCTTGAACGCTAAACACAGGACCATGGCGCTCTGACTGCTTTCTTCCTTGGCAAAGTGTATGCAACGCAGCTAAGGAAGACAGTTTCATTCAATTTGTCTTGCAGACACACTTTTCCGAAATAATCTCTTTGTGATTGTTTCTGTAATTTCATAATACAAAAAATCCTACCTCCTAGAACATGGTTATTCCCGTGTTTGTCCATTAACCGAAAAATCTAATCGATTATAAATAAGTGCTATTGCTGTTTTTAAATTCTTCCATAATACTGCCAGATAGGAACCAACTTATTTTAAAATTAAAACTGGGCGAAATTAAAAATGCATCATTCAATTACAATTTCTTAAATTAAGAACAGGGTTAATTTTCAGGGATTTATAGAAACCAAAGGAAAATATTGCCCAGTTTACAAAGACAGTTTCGCGGCTCAGATTCATGATTTTCTAACTACAATACTCCTCAACACTTTCCCGTTTGTAAATAATTCCAGGACGATAGTTGCTTAACAAATTGTATGGTGACTGCATTGCTTGTGATCTTTTCACGCTAGAGGCGAGTCTAGAAAACTATATGGTACGAATAGAACTGCCACTTGCCAATGGACACAGAGAGCACTTTCATAAAGCCAATTTAAGGAAGAATGACAGGTATTTCCTTGTTCAGTCTTGATGACGTTTGAGAATAGAAATTATTTATAAACCATTCTCTGTAAAACATAATTATTACCCATATGTAGTCACTTCATGTTTTACACATATATGTTATGTATTTTTTAACAAGTGAAAAGGAAATAAAGAACGAAAAATATACAACTTGAAGCTGCCTCGAACTCAGGACAGTTGGATCACCACACCACACGCTCTACCACAGAGCTGCGACGACATTAAGGTCGAAGCGCCCCATCTATCATTGTAAGCGAAGTAAAGATATATAAAGAAACAAAATTTCGTAATTAAATGGTTATTGACAATCTGTATAAAGAATCAAACTGTTATAAAGGAAGAAATCAATTACATAAAGGTATTATAATACGTCAAACAGGAGGAAAGCGGAAATGTGTTTCTACTTTTGATATCGTCTACTAGCTATGAGACATTATTCCCTGAACACGGAAAGCTCTTCAGCACTGCTAGAAGGCAGACATCTGACAACGATGCAGGAAGTTTGACAACGCTGTATGAGGAAATAAATCTTAAATTTCCTCTTACCGGCCTCTATAACACGTAAAATAAATAATTTACCACCAGCACATTAGTTCAAAAGTTTATTGGTTTGTATTCAATTATCCAACTTAAATAATCATACTGATATATAAAAATACAGTGGGAATCCATATTTATTGTACGAAGGAAATCCCAAAAGTAAGGCGTCCAAACCAATTGTAGATACGAAATAAATTTAATTTCTGTAATATATTCATTCTTTTAAATGTTGAAAATTTTCTATTTTTTCTATATAATCACCTTTTTTGCCGAAGCAGTTTTTTAAGCATTGTGACAGATTGTAATGTCTGAGTGTGATGCGATAAGCAGTGACGCTCTGGCCTCGCATTCGGGAGGATACATATTTCACTCCCTGTCCAGCCATCCAGATTTCGGTTTTCCATGTTTTCCCCAAATCACTCTCGTTGAATGCTGGGATGGATGTTTTAAAAGACCATGGCCGAAATACTTCCGTTCCTTGTCCCCAGTCCGTCACCTCGACATCGACGAGGCGTAAAGCCATAACCTAAAAAAGGCTATATCTGGTATGTTCTATTAAAATAGTCCATAAACGTGAAGGTGACTGCATAAGCATTATATTAAGACGTTTTAGACTAGTTTAAAGTTTTGAACATTCTTTCCAACGATACTGAAAGAATTGTCTCAGTCCACAAAAGTAATAGCAAGTTTGGTTGTTTATCGTTGTTTATCACTTAGCGCTCCACATTTGTTTGGCTCATGCGCCACATTGACACTAAAATCCACTAAACCCATCAGGTTACATTGTCTGAACAGTATTATCAATTAAAAAAATACACATTCAACCGCCATAAGCTAAAAAAGCTATAACTGGTATGTTCTTTGAAAATAGTCACCCTTTCAAAAATTCCAGAAATGAGTGTGCTAGAAATCGTTTGTTATGAGGAGTGAATTTAAGCGATGATTCATTTTATAGCTCATTGCTTTCGGTTAGAGAAGATTTTATTCAGCAAGATTTAATAGAAATAGTTTATTTGTCTGATCTGTTAATTTTTATCTATTGTTTATTACAGAAATTACATACTTTATATGTAAGAGTGGGTATGTGGGGAATGGTTTGAAAACGAATGGGGGAAAATAAATCACCCAACACAGTTTCAAACCAACGACCGCACCGTTAGTAGTCGGGAACCTTCACCGCTAGATCATACAGCCTGCTATGAGGAGTTTCTCATCCAGTCGGTAAACAAACCAACCTATACGGAACTTCCTGGAATCAGAATGCTGCAGAAGGAAATCATTGTTTCAACTGTACGGTCGAATTTGATAGAGGAAGGAAAGTTCTTAACGGAATAAACCGAATGCGTAAGCAGTGTTTCTGCCTTCCATTCTAACTTCGTAATAAATTCTAAATATAAATCCTAATAACACTGCATAAAATCTCTCTAATAAGTTTTGCGTTATTATCGATCGCCACATCTTATTGTTAGACCAACATTCACCATCTCACAAACAGTTCTATCACATTCACTGCTTAAAGAGTCAGTATTGGGAACTTAATCCTTGATGTTTTTCAAATCATCTGAAAAAATCACTAGATGAAAGCAATGATATCAGTGACTGATTTGGATTTAGGTCAAATAACTGCATTACATTAAAATGGGTATTCATATGATGTGTTATCATGGATTTAAAGTTAGCCTGGATTTAAATGAACAATAGAACAAAGAATAGCACTTCGACAAAGGAAAAATGGAAAAGGGAAACGAACAACAATAGCTGACGATAGGGTTATTTGCAAATGCTAGCGAGAAAATCTTTTCCAACCGGCAGGGATATTTAGGACTAGCTCGTAAGCGCGACTTCGTACGCGTGGATTAAGAATTGTTTGCCAGAATTGAATATAGAAAGTTGTTGGTAACGAAGTATTGGACCCAAACAACACCGAGTCGGCATAATATGACAGGAAAGCTATCACTATATCATTCTACCGTCGAACCAGTCTCTTGAAGAGAATCAATTTCCAACATATTTCTGTCAACATTCGATAAGGTCTCAAAATTTCGTGACTACAACTGCTAAACATACCGGATAAAATGTCTTGTGCCCTTCAAACAGTTTTTCTTGTCAAATTCCATCAATATCGATATAGCCATTTGGTCGTAAAAACGTAACAAAAAGAAAGAGACTTACTTCCGTATTTATAGTATTATTATTGCGGTCCACACAGACACACACACACACACACACACACACACACTCTGACTGCGAACAACCACTGAAGAACCATTATAACGTAAAAAAGTGTACACCTACAGCATTGCAAGACTACCTACGATTTGCCTCGCATTGCACCCATAACTTTGTGATATCTACAGTTTAACATTCAATCCGAATAACCTACGGCCCAGGCGTGACTCTTACGATCAAAAACAATTTTTAAAAATCTTAGCCACCACCGAGATTTGAAGCTGAGACCACCAGCCAAACATTCGTAACCAAACGCTTTAACCACTCAGCTGTCTGACCGATACACGGAACAGGCAATATAGAGACGTCCATATCCTACGTGTCTGTCTATCGCCATTCAGTAGTATTTCGAAATTATGAGACAACATGTATTATTTATGCAGATAATTTTTCAACTAAATGTAGACAGTATTTTTCCCCTTGTTTTAAAGGATAAGTGTGCAAAGTTTCATCGAGATCGGATGAAAGCTGTGGATTTGTATGAAGAACAAACAAACTAACATACATACATACATACATACATTCATCTTTATATATATAGATTGATTTGAGAGTCCTGATAAAAGGCAACGAACGACTGGCACAAAGGCTTGTAGGTTTTATCTCCATAAACATGACAGCAAAAATACGTTATAATGCGTCTCAACAACAAAATGGTAAGAAATATACAAATCTAAAAGTTTTAACATTCAGAACACCTCCAGCCAGTGCCAGAATACTGCAGATGGAAATCTCTCATTAAGCTTACAGTCGAGTTCCAATGAGAAAGGAAGTTCTTAAAGTCATAAACACAATGTGTAAACAGTGCCTATGCTGTCCATTCAGGCTCCGAACAGCTTGCTGCGTTGATAATTTCTGCTTGGTGCAGCCAGTCCAGCCGAAGCTTGTTTCTACGTTATTTCCATTATCTGTATATCTGCAAACATTTGTTTTTCAACACAATATGGATAATACATAACGATCAGATCAATTAAAGAAACACATGCCAACGCCCTAACTTATACTGTTTGTTTCTTTGTCTATCAATCTGAACCCTTAAACTTTGATATAATAATCCTCTCGCATGACAAGCGGAGTGAACAAAGAGTTTCCACTCCATATTTCGGCGATAAAAACGAAGTTGGGAAACACTTGTTCACTCAGCTTGTCACCCGAGAGAATTGTATTTATGGCCAACGTCGGGAAATAATTCGTTCTTTAATATTTTTGATTGCGAACGACTTTAATTATTTATAACCTTAATTTAGTTTTAATTTTTGAAAAAACATGGGATGGGAAAAATAATAAAGATCTTGTTGGCAGACTCAAGAAAAATTTTCTTGGCATAATCGTTTTACAGATGAAATGAAACCAGTGACGTTTAAAATGTTTACATTTTTATTTGCCGACTTCTACTAAGTTTTTGTAAAAATTGGGGAAAAAAATCTAATTCCTCGCTGTAATTTACGAAACTACTGATCAGTTAATTCATTCTGAACGACATTCTCCTTATGTTTATAGAAGAGCTAATAGCGATTTCCGTCCGGTTTATATTTTTTCACAAAATAACTAAATGGGTAATTTTAACAAATTAAATGCTACTCCAGACAATTTTTATGACAAAAATTTATATTAATCCTTTCTTACTCAATTTCACGAATTCGGAGAGTAAATATGTTGTTAAAATTCACATCAAGATTTTCATAGTTTATCTAAGATTTATAAATCATTTCTTCTGTTTGATTTGTATAAACCATTTGAAAAATAATTTCGCAAAATGGGAAGCAAACTCTTTTTAAAAAAATAGTTGTTTTTATTAGTTTGCCTTATTAATGTATATATATTCTGAATTGAAGTTGATACACTATAAATCAAACTAGAAACTGACCGATTTTATTTTAGAATTTCTAGTAATTAAAAATACGTTTAAATGCCCGACAGTCACAAAAATTAGTGGAATGACTACTGTTCCTTTCAATGTCTCACGCGAAATCGACAGATATGCTTATGGCGTCGGAACAGGATTTTTTATTCTTCTACCTGCTGAGAAAAGTTGTTACGGATATACACATCAGCATATGTTAAATAAGATGGATTTTTTTAATAAATAAAACAAACACATGGAAAAATGGAGGAAAGGAACTGACAAGTTGCAGTAAATATATTGCTTGACTAATGCTGCCTAAATACAAGACAGTTCAGTTAAAATCTTGCAGAAGTGGGCTACGTTTCGTGAGAAGCCACGTACTGGGAGATTATTTATATACCTACTTTCACGTTCGTAACCACGTATTCTAAGTTTCTATTCACAAAAATTAGTTTTATAGCGATTAAAATCTTTTACGGAAGCAGAAAGTTGTGATCAGTTTTAATATGGCCTATGTAAAATTAATTCTGTTAAACTCAGGGAAGTTATCAACCACAATGCGAAACATCATAATGACGTATCTGAAATCTTAGTACACATTCAACGAAATAAGCCCTAGAAATGTTTTGAAAGAATCATCGGCAGCAATTACAAAAGTCAAATAATAACTTTCTTTCAGTGAGAAAACTTTTTTAAACAGGTGATAATGTAGATTTTTATCATTGCTCAGATTATAGACGATATAATATTACTTCCAGCCAGACCCTCTGTTTTAAATGGAAAGCAAGTTCCGAGTAGTCAAATGCTCAGCGTAAACTTACAATTTCCTCCTTCAACTATAACTGCTGTTCTACAAACCAACTGCATAGAGTAACAGCGCTAAACTATAAAATTTTGAAACAGTTTGCAGTATGTCCTTGATCGCAGAGTCTTTTTTTAGCTGACACATAATTTTCAATATTCGAAATATTAAGAGATTTCGGATCCTTACGTAAAATTTGTCCTCATTCATCGCTGTTATATTTTAGTATTTTGACACTATTTTTTGGCTCAACAGCTTCAGTAATTCGATAACTTACCTGAGATCTTTACTCAGACTTAATGAAACGTGAGATCCACGTATAACCGTTACTTCTTTGGGAAGGTATTTTGGAGTTGTTTTGTCACCGAACAAGTTGGGAGAGTGGTTAACGCTCGAGAATGGAATTCAAAAGTCGCATGTTAGATCATGGTTTCGGTTTTCCATGGTTTTCCGAAATTACTCCAAGCGAATGTCGCGACGTGTTTCCCAAATTACCATGGCTGCGATACTTGGCGTTCCTTTCCACAGCGTTCTCCAGGCCCTAATGACCTTGAAATCGGCTGGTTGTAAAGACCCAACCAATTAAAAACTTTGTTATGCCTTCACAGTTTTGAACTCCATCCTGCTATAGCTGTGATGACAACAAATTTGTTGATACATAGATTAGATTGGTGAATATCAATCAATAATTTCCTTTCACTACTAAGCATGCTATAGGAGACAGTTAAGATCGCAGTAACAAACCACCATTAACTGTTTTAAGCGATTCGACGGAAATTGTTAGATTTTTATGATCAAGAAGTTTATCCATTCTGACTACAATTTTGCTTTTAACGTCACTTACGTAGGCCTATACAGCGAAGACAGTAGAACAATTTCTTCTGATAGGATGCATGAATAGCATTCTGAATCAGTGACTGCTGATCTACCTGTCATAGCGAAACTTTGGATCGCATTTCTAAGTTAAAAAAGTAAGCCTTTGAAGCTGCACTTCTTTTCATGAAATCGTTGAAATTTTTACCAGTTCTGTTAGCACTGACATTTGGGATGTCCACTTTCAAGTATATTTATCAGTAATTTTACTGTATGTCACTGTCAAGAAAATCCATGTTTTGGTTTTCAGAGGATTAACGAAATAATTTCAGGCTAACAGGGGACTAGTTCATACTGAATACCGTGGCCGGATTCCTTTCCAATCCTTGGTAAATAATCGTTCCTGTGACATTTCAAGAACATAAAATACATTTAAAGACTGAATTGCTAAAAAATAAACCAATAAAGCATTTGTATTAGTTTATCGATACGTGCATCCTCTCCATTATTTCAGCTTCTCAGTTGGTGTATGTTGTGATTTTGGTGATCCACAGTAGATTAAACACAAGAAGAACGTAACAGTTCATAAAAATCACTTATATCCGAGGCTGGACTCGAACCGTCTGCTCCAGGAATTACCCGAGCGCTAGCCACCATGCTTCCGGGTCGGCGCCCGTGACGCCTATAAGAGCTAGTTGATGAGTCCTATCATGACCGCAGTAGAGGGGGCAACAACTCTTATACACGTGTTGACCAGCATTACGTTTCCTTGTTCCCAGCTTCCTGTGTATTCCTCCAAACTTTATGTCTCATAAACAACAGTTACGAAATATAAAAACAATTGTTCATTGTCATTCGTTATTGATTAGTATGAGCTTCTAAAATTTTCGCACTTGTGAAACTTCTGGTTGTATTCTGGGTTACCAGTTGACTGGTAACAATTTTACCTCTTAAATTAGTGCAGGTTCTATACGCACTACTGTCGGAAGAGTTCACAGTAGTATTAACATCAGAATGGAGTGAAAAGTTGGTATACTATAATAACTTCAAGTAGCAAGAAGCGTATAAATCGCGAAATAAACTAATGATTTCATACGTGTCCGCTAGCAAACGCAGCAGTTCGTTAATTACCAAATGTTTTAAGTGCCTGTCCTTGGATACTTGCCAATTACGTTTTTGGTGAGAACATCAAATCAACGTTTCACCTGTCGTTTGAGTTTT
The DNA here is from genome assembly GCA_031002005.1 of Vandiemenella viatica. Classification (NCBI taxonomy): domain Eukaryota; kingdom Metazoa; phylum Arthropoda; class Insecta; order Orthoptera; family Morabidae; genus Vandiemenella; species Vandiemenella viatica. The sequence continues at coordinate 922 of JARYHS010010897.1, read as the reverse complement.
AACAGCACCATCCACAGAATATTGCTACAGCGAAAAAGCCTTATTAGTTTTTTGTTCTTTGCCTGCTTATGAAACACCACTAAAACCACAAAGGTGACAACACTATGCGAAATTGTGTCTTCAACTACTGAACCATCATCTTGTTTTGTTTTTGTTTTAAAAAGAGTTTTCATTTCGCCTTAAGCAGCTTTCGTTATAAATGGTAGGTGAAAATAAGTTTTTTGACTCTAAAATACTGTCAACTCAGACTGCGTTGACGACATCTCATGTCACCGACAACAGTAATTAAGTTATAAGTTTTTCCGTATGTTTCTAAAATAAGTTTAAATGTAGTAGTAAAAGAACAACATGTCTTCATAGCACACCTCAAAATTAACTAACTTCGAAAAGCTGCAATTATTTGTCAACGCACTCACCTAAAACTATCTTTACACGCAAATATTGATTTTATCATTAATAGTTAGTTATTTTAAGTGACAGACGATCGGTATAATGTCTTACTTACTTCTGACTCTAGCGTTTGTTCAAAATTAATTTTTTGTTTGAACACGGTAATTTTTTATGTTCTGTATGGAAACGTAATTTCTCTTGAATGTTTTAAAAAACTAAAATGAAGTGCATTAAATGTCTGCACAACTCTTTTATTAACGAAATATAATCCATATTTTCGTTTGTATAACGAATATGTTAAAATACTCAATCCACTACAGATTTATGTATGTAGGCAAGAGACAAGGATAATTGTTTGTTTCGCAAGCAGATCCACACAGCAACACCGATTTCAATCAGATTTTGCGAATTTGGTATTCTCAACAAGTACCCACATAAAGCTTCTTTATCAAGACGGTTCACCGTATTCCACCCCCGTTAAATACCAGTACTGCGCGCTATCACGTAATTACTACGTTGACTTAGAAAGATC
>JARYHS010010896.1:0-10478 GCA_031002005.1 Vandiemenella viatica | reverse complement strand
TATATCTTGTTTATACTGCATAATAGATCATAAGCTTTATGGAACGTGCAGTACTACAGTTCTTAACGCTTTGGTTAGCTATCACATATTCAAAATTTCTTTCTCTGCATATTGTAAGATATGTGTCTGGGACCTTACATGTATGTGTGTAACATTTTCTTGAATATGTACCGCCCTAGGTTATTGCATTTTCTAAGGTACGACAAGAATTATACTGTACACATAAGGATGGAAAATAAAATTGTTACTTACCACATGGGAAGCATAATTGCTAGTAACGGTAGAGGTGAGTTAGAAAATGAATTTAGTAACCAAAGGAGTCACTTTTACAGTACCATGAGGGGCTTACTATGGGACATGAAGGTCCCCGAAGAACAAAAATAGGCTTGTACAAATCATCTCTCATTTCTATTCTCACATATGCTCTGGAAACATGTACACTAACATCAAGGGACGTTAGCAAGATCCATGCCCGTTAAATGGAGTTTCTTAGAACTTCCCTCCAGAAACGATACTTGTCCATATAAATAATGATGAGATTAGATCAAACCTAGAGCTAGGGGAATCAATGGAAGAGAAATTTAGGTCATCTAGACTTAAGTGGTTGGGCATGTTAAAGAATGAATTGTTCAAGACTACCAAAAACCTATGCGGAGAAAAGGATAACGGGTAAAATACCAGTGGGAAGACCAAAGGCGATGGATATACCAACTAAAAGAGACATCGAGAGAACAGGCTGGAACTGGCAATCTATTATGGACAGGAAAACATTTCTAAGCAGGAAACAGTGGAAGACGAGCGTCTATTACCACTAGGACGGAAACAGGAAGGCTCGTAAACCACAGTCGGGAAACTGGACATGGTGCCCAACGATAATGATGACTCACCACATATGAAAAAAAGGAGGGCCAAATCGATAGCAAAAACACGAACACACTATCGACACAAGAAATCCTTAGTCATGTTTTAGATAAGACATATGACCAGAGAACAAATGTGAACACCAATGAATAAACCAAACATGAACCAGAAAGAAAGGTGGGGCTACCAATGGTGAGAGAGGGAGGTAAGTTGACCAACGATAATGTTGGAAGCTATAAAGCGTGTAACGACCGGTAAGAGTAAAATAAAATGAATTAAAATAAATTTTCCATTTTAATATAACTTAAAGTAGTTGTGTGTGTGTGTGTACGAATATATATACCCTCCAACCTGTCTCAGTGCGCTGAGGGGAAGTACAACGGACCGGACACGACCCTCCTGACTGCGATTTATAAGGGTTTCCCCGCAGTCATCAAGGTGAATGCTGGGACGGTCTCCCACTCTTGTCTCATAAGCTACATATATCACAAGCAAAAAATATACTTATCATGTAGAGCACACAAAGTTACGCGTTTCACAAACCTAAAGCAACACTTCAGTTTCCCCATTAGTACTAACAAGGTGAGGCCGCCTATTGTGATGTTCAGATTCCATTCATACTGTGAGTTAAACAGCTCATAGCCAAAGGTGTAATGTGGCAAAGCAGTAACATGCGCTTCTCCGCCGTTCTCGAGCAAATTGATATTGATAGATTCCGTTGCCTTAAAATACTTTGTAGGCAAATTTAAAAGGAGAGCGTGGCAAAGCAAGGAATCTCTCTGTCTCCTAAAACCGTCGTTACCCGATCGAGTCCTGCTGCTATTAACTTTTTTATTTATTCAAATGTGTATGCAAATAATTCCCGGCAATCAGTTTCAACAATTATGCATATAATAACTTTTTTAAATGCCATTTGTTGTTAAAAAACCGACGCTTTCCAATTTCATTATGATGTTCACAATCATATATATATTTTTTTTAAAAATAGAAATATTCCCTTCGGCAGGTATGAAATACAAATATCGTTACCGGAACCACAGTTGAAGGACTGATGTTTATTCCCGCACCAGGGGACGGGAGGATCGAAACGAGACGACTTCGGGTTTTCCACAACGAAAGGCACTTAAAAAACTTATTATTGCATAATTGTTGAATTGCCTGGAATTATCTATACACATATTTGAATAAATAAATAAAAAGGCTACCTAAAACAGGATACGATACGTGACAATCTGCTTATGAAGCAGACAGTTTTCTCGCTGCGCCACGCACCCCTTTAAATCTCGACGATGGCCAAGATGAGCACGTTACTGCTTTGCCACATTGCACCTCTGGCCGTGAGCTTTTATCACATACTGTATGAATTGAATCTGAATTTTCCAATTGGCGGCCTGCCCTTTTTAGTACGACCTAGCATGAATATAAAATGTTAGCCGTCAGCAAGGACATGCGGCCGTAGGATCGTCACTACATATTTGACTAAACCAACGATGAGAAAATCTTATCGAAGACAGCCAACCCCAAACGCTGCGAAAAGGTTGTGAAGAAAGTAGGTCCATATATGAAATATATTAAAATATTTCTGATCTATTAAGATAATCATAGTACATTTATTATAACGTAAGTGAATGATACAGGGGTACGCCTGATAACAAGAATATGTTGGTAGGCTAGTCCCCATATACGGATTTCCGAAAGGGAAGTAGTTTACGGAAAAACTCTGACAGCGCTCACTGTAAAATAGGAGCTGAGATTTTTGGAAGTGTGTTTTATTTAAAATTATTGCAATGGAGTGCACGCTCAGGTAGCAATTTCCCAACACTCCCGTTATCCCCCTTTCCTGCAACCACCAACATTTGTCCTCTACAAATTTCAACTTTAAATTCTTTCAACGTTATTGGTAAATTATTCATCATTTCTTTTAGTAATTTATTCCAATCCTGACACCCTTATCTAAAAAACAGAATCTTCCCACACCCTTGTGTCTGAAATCGAGTGCCAGCTTGTGGTCATGGTCATGGTAATTGTTTCCCTTCTATGCACTATTTTTAATTCTTACACTAATATCTTTCCATGCCTCATCTCCAGTATACGCCTCGTACTTTCCAATGACCCCCTATACCTCCTTCTTTCTTCCAGCGAATCCCATTCCAGCTCTTTTATCATATCCGTCACTGATTGCATTCTGCGGTAATTTCCAGAAACAAATCTAACAGCCCTTCTTTGCTCCCTCTCCAACTCCTGTATTTGATACTCAAAATGTAGGCTCCCCACTACACTAACATATTCAAGCAATGGTCCGACCAAAGTTTTGTAGCCCAATTCCTTTACTTCTCTCGTACATCCCCTCATGACTCTCCCAAACAAGTGCACAATTTTAAAACCTTTATTACTGCCTAGTTAAACTTATTATGAAATATTCAAGTCTTCAACAAGCGATTTTTCCGCACCTATAATAATAATCAACCTTTAGTTTTTAATCTGTGTATCTAGTAAGCTGACTCTTCTTTGCATTTATTTTGTTCCCAAGGTTTTACCCAACTATATATCATGTCCAGAAAACGCAGCAGCAGTTTACAGTACCGTTTGATCATTTTATATAGCATATATGTATTCTGCAAACAATCTAATTTCTGGTAGTAAGCTATCAACACAATTGTTCATTAGAATAATAAATAGCAATGGTCCTAATTCGCGACAGTGTGGCATTCCATTTTTACTTCCACTTCTTTGATTCTACATTTCGTATCCTAACTTTTTGTTTTTAACCTTTTAAAAATTCTTCTACCCAGTAAATCACTTCCTCATCCACTCCAATAGTTTTTACCTTATTTACTTCCATTTTATGGCTCACTCTTTCAAAAGCCTTCGAAAGATCTAGTGCTACACTATCAGTTTGTCCTACCTTGTCCATTCATCGGAAATATCTCGAAATATCCCAGCAACTGAGATTCGCACGAATATCCTTGACCAAACCTTGTTGCATACTTCTAAACCAATTGATCGGCATGGGCTGCTTCTGGATGATATAGATTGGCAGTATAAACTGCACACTAGGATACCCCAATGTCAGGGTGTCGTTTCTCTTTGTCACTTCGTGGATATCCGTCTTCCCACCTCCCCACCCTCACAGTCAACAAACCACATCCTTTTTCACATCCCTGGTCCACTTTATCCTGTCCAAAAACTACTTCAATTCCCAAGTTTAGCATAAGATACATAGCACTGCGATGGGTACTCGCATAGCTGCATCCTACGTTAACCTCTTCCTGGGAGTCTGGAGAAAAATTCATTAAAATAAAGGCATATAGACATTCAGACCACTTTTGTTCAGATATATAGATCATATGCACTGATGAGCCAAATCATTGTGTGGCGTGTTGGTCCACCTCTCTAACGGAAAATAGCAGCGATTGGACAGAAGAATAGTTTATCTTCTTTGTAAGAAGCAGACGGCTGTAATAAAGGAACAGTGATGAGAGTCTAGAGAGCCAATTTTAGTCTATCTTCACTAATATTCCACTTGACAAGCAAACGGAAATTAACTAATAATTTATTATTCACAAATCAATTGTCTTCGTCCTTGTATTAAAGCATTTATTAACACCATTGCCATTATAACTCCCAATTCCTGTTAGTATTCACAAACTGTGAGTGACCTTCATACATTAACGGATTAATGTCGATATTCCTGGTCTTTCTCACAACATCAGTTCATTCAGATTTTACGAAACCGCAGTCCATAAGATTTCCGGTTTTCATCAGTGCAACGAAATCCGACCTTATCTCCTGCGATTATTTCTGCGACACGGTAAAACGGCTTATTCAAAGAAATTTATCACACACTTATACGTAATCCACACTCGTTCAAACAATTCACTCACAAAATTAAAATAGATTTTTGGTCATTAAAGACAGAAAATGTCTGGGGGCAAGGAACGGAGAGGAATTCGGCCATGTGTTTTTGAAGGGGCCAATCCGGCATTCGCCTGAAGTGTAAACCGTGAAAATCCCAAATAACGAAAGCACTTACCCACCTTGCACGGTAACTTACAACAGTATTTTATGGTATAAATTTTAGTCTTTCCTGAATATGGCAAGTAAGAATTGATTCCTCCTTTTTGAAATCACTTGCAATAGTCCATTATAGGTTGCAATTCAACTGTGTATCACTTGATAGATTCTTTTTGGAGTTTCTAATTTTACTCGTTCGAAGAAGTTTTTGCTCCTGTTGCTCTACAGAGATAGTGATCGCGCCTCTTTCTGGTGCAGGCTGCATCGGACTGGTGTTCACGTCGCTGGGAGTGCTGTGCTCAGCGCTGGTGATCTCCTGGTTCAAGCCTCGAGCTCGGTCGCTCGCCGCCTGGAACGTCGCTGTGGAACTCTTCGACATCGCCGGCCGCCTGTCTCTGCTGGCCCTCATTGGCTGTCCCTTTCAAAGTTCAAGGGAGCTGGAACCAAGACGGCAGGTGCATCCATTTAAAATTGATTGAGATCCTGGTTGAACACTTCAACGCTATGCTAATTCCACATTACTTCATTAGAAAACAAATCTATTTCATATCTTAGTTTTTAAACACTAGAATACCAATTCTTTGTATAGATCAAATGCGTAAATAAAAAAGTTACACTTTGAAGTTATGGCCATTCACGAAAACGCCTACACATAAGCATTATGGCTATGACAACATACAATGTAAGTTCACATTTCCACATTTTCCTCAAGAGACTGTAAACATTTGTCGGAACGGTCAACCAACTTTTCGATTCCAGATGCGTAGAAATCACCTCCAGCTCTATGTAGCCATCTGGTGACAGCTGTTTCACCTCTTCGTTTCGGAATAGTTGTCCACCGAGATCATTTTCAGTTTACGGAACACATGTTTTGATTTTTGTTTCACAGTAACGCAACATCTCACACGACCCCCAAACGTCCGAACTGCTGCAGCGATTCAAGTGGGAGGTATGGCAACATCATCCATTCAGTCCAGAGTTAGTGCCATTCGATTATCATGTGTTCGGTAAGCTGAAAAAGGATCTCGGTCGACGACGATTCCGAAACGATGAGGAGTGATAGCAGATGTCTCCAGGTGGTTACATAGCGCTGGAGGTGATTTCTACGCTTCTGGAATTGAAAAGTTGGCTGACCGTTCCGACAAATGATTACAGTACTACGTCGAAAAGTGAGCTTATGCTGTATGTTGTCATAGCCGTGTTGCCTATGTGGTTTCATAAATGGCCGTAACTTGGAAGTGTAACTTTTTGATTCGCCCTCGTAACGCATCGATGTATCCCCACGGCGTTACTTTGTTGTGTTGTGTGTCGCCAGGTGGAACATGACGTCACCGTGTAACCGGGACTGCGGCTGCGAGCAGTGGCCGCTGAAGCTGTCTCCCGTCTGCGGGGACTCGGCGCTCACGTTCTTCTCAGCCTGCCACGCGGGCTGCGCAGCCGCATCCACAGTCAACGGCACAACGGTCAGGCAATAAGTACCATCTAAATCACAACACAAACCGTATAAAACATAGGGGATCCAATCGAAAAACGTTTCAATCGTAAAAGATCACAGCAACAAATATGTAGTCAGTTCGACTAGTTGTAGAACGAAAAAAGTAACGTGTGACTGATTAAGTATATATCATAACTTTCAATATTTTAATTTAATTTAATTTAATTGCAATGGAGCACAGGCTCCAGTGGCAATTTCCCTACACACCCATCTTCCCCCTATCCTGCACCTACCTACATTTGCCCTCTACAAATTTTATCTTTAAATTCTTTCAAAGTTTTGGGTAGTGCCTGAAATCGAGTGCCAGCTTGTGGTCATGGTCATCTTTTCCCTTCCATGCACTACTTTTCATACCTATTGCAATATCTTTCCATGCCTCATCGCCAGTATATGCCAGTATATGACCCTCCTCATCCTCCTCCTGTCTTGCAAAGAATCCCATTCCAGCTCCTTTATCATATCCGTCACTGATTGCATTCTGCGATAATTTCCAGAAACAAATCTAGCAGCCCTTTTTTGCACCCTCTCCAACTCCTGTATTTGATACGTAAAATGAGGGTCCCATACTACACTACCATATTCGAGCAATGGTCTGACCAAAGTTTTGTAACCCAATTCCTTGACTTCTCTGGTACATCCCCTCATCACTCTCTCCAACAAGTGCAGAACTTTGAAACCTTTTCCTACCACCTGTCCAATGTGTCCTGCCCAGTTAAGTTTGTTATCAAAAGTAATTCCAAGATATTTACATTTCAAGTCTTCAGCAAGCAATTCTTTCCCCACCTTATATTCATAATTAACCTTTTGTTTTTTATTTGTGTATGTAATAAGCTGACTCTTCTTTGCATTTATCTTCAATCCATGTTTACCAACCCAACTAGATATCCTGTCCAGATCACCCTGCAACTGTTTACAATCCTCTATCGTTTTGATTCTTTTATACAGCATTATGTCATCTGCAAACAATATAATTTCAGATAGTAGAACAATCAACACAATTATTCATTAGAATAATGAATAGCAATGGTCCCAATACGCTACCCTGTGGCACGCCCATTTTTACTTCCACTTCTTTTGATACTACATTTCCTACCCTAACTTTCTGTTTTCTACCTTTTAAAAATTCTTCTACCCAGCAAATAGCTTTCTTATCCACTCCAATGGTTTTTACCTTATTTACTACCATTTTATCGCTTACTCTGTCAAACGCCTTAGACAGATCTAGTACTACACTATCAATTTGGCCTCCCTTGTCCATTTCATCTGAAATATCTTGCATATATCCCACCAACTGAGATTCGCATGAATTTCCTTGCCTGAAACTATGTTGCCTGCTTGAAAACCACTTACGTTCCTCACATATATTTCTGATGTGGTTACATATCAATCTTTCCATTAATTTACCTACCACTGATGTCAAACTGATTGGCCTGTAATTCTCAACTCTATTCCTCGCCCCTCCCTTATATACCGGTACTACTATTACACTTTTCCAGTCCTGTGGTAAGCAGCAATGTGTCTAGACCCAATTTAAATAATATTTCAAGATAAGGTACAATGTCACATCCGGCTATCTTTAAGATATCTGTAGTAATATTATCTTCACCAGCCCCTTTATTATTTTCAGCTTTCTTATTTCCTTCATGATTTCCTCAGGATGGATATCAAATTTTTTACTATCGTCATTTCTAATTGTGTTGTTAAGCTCGTTCTCCGAATTAGACCCTCCTGTTTCTGATTCATTGTCCTTAATGCTTTCACTGAACCAGTTACTTAAAATCTCTGCCTTTTTCAAATCTTCAGTAACTTCTTCTCCATCCTTATCTATAAGTGTCTCTACACCCTCCCTTCCCCTCAGTTTCCTGATATAGCCACAGAAATTTCTAGATGCATCAGTCAATGGTCCTCCTGCACTGACAATACTCTTCATAAACCCATCTTTAGCCATTTTCTTTGCTTTTATTAAGTCCTTGTTTAGTTGTTTTAAATATTCCCTACTACACAGCTGTCTCTTAACTCTGTTATGTTCTTTTTTTACCAACATTTTTAACCTCCTCACTTCCCTATTATAGTACATAGGTTCGCTACTTCTCTTTATTTTTCTGCTTTGGAATAAATTTTTCTTCCCCCTTTCTTATTATCTCCTTGAACTCTTCCCACGTTGTCTCTACTGTACCTAAGCCTTCCTTCCATTTGCTGACTTGTTCTCTGAAATATCTCTTCAAATTTGAAACCTTTGCCTTTTTATAATTGTACCTATTTCCCCCATCAATTTTGGCTGCTGTTTTACTGAATCCTCTAATATCCATCAGAACTACTTCATGATCACTTATTCCTTCAGTTACTTGATATCTCAAAAGGTTTTCATCGGGCTTAATTAGAAATATATCCAAAATATTTTGTCCCCTAGTGTTTTGCTCAACCACTTGTCTAAATCCCTTCCCTTATTAATATATTTGCAAATCTTTGTTCCCTTGTGTTATTTATCTTATTCCCTTCCCAGTTTACACCTGGTAAATTTAAATCCCCGCCGATGATGAACATTCTATTCTCACCTCTGAAATCTGAGTATGAATTTAATTTCCCCCCAAGAGCCTCATCCTCTTCCGTCATTCTTCCACTGCGGTAAACAGCCAACACTCTGATTTTTTCTTTTTTACTACCCCAGAAATCTACCACAAGTAACTCATGGTCTTGATCTATGAACGCCAGTGAACTGTGGTAGTTTTTGCTAACTAGTATGAAGACTCCTCCACCAATTGCTCCTCTATCTCTGAGGTACACTCTGTAACCATCAGGAAAAACCTCACTGTCTAGTACTTCTTCTTTTAACCCAACTCTCTACCCCAATTATTACTTGTGGTTCGTGCATCTCTATTAAGTTTGCAAATTCGATTACTTTGTTCATTATACTTCTACAGTTTACCAATAACACCATTACTACTGGCTTTACATTTTCAGAATTTATCTCCTCTTTCCCACTTTTACCGCAGTCAGTTATTGTTTCAGCCATTTCATCTATTTCTTTAATATCTGTGACTTTCCCCATCGCGAATCTGCAATCAGTATCACTTTGATAATCTATTTCTGTCCCTTCACCAGCAGCCCCTAACCTAAAAAAGGCACAGTCCTGACCCCATCATCACTGTAAACGGGCTCCCTCACTGCTTTAGCTAACAACTCAGAAAGTACTCCCTTCCCCCTTCTATTTAGGTGTAGGCCATGTCTAGTGAAACCTCACCTACCAATGGTGTTCATAGGAACAACCCCCAACACAGAACTAATGCCTTTCCCAAGTAGCACTTCCGTTTCCACGCTATGTGTCGTGACAGATACCAAAGATGGAATCACTAGATGTGGCTTAATCACCACTTAAAATGCAACTACAATATCTCTGACCATAACTTATAATGAAAGCATCAAAAGCAGTTAAAGTAATACCTATGTTGCATACTCCACGTTAAACAAAACTTGAAATATTCTTTCCTATAATTGAGAAGATTTAGTTTTTAGATGATTGTATTGAATGCGAGAAATTAATAACGAAAAGCAGCAGATTTTCTTTAACCACGATCTCTGGCACTTAAACTAAATATCTCTGGCCAGCAGCATTATTTACAATATTATTTTTGATATTTGTATAAAAGGCTGAATCCGCAGAGTAAAAATACCTGGCGTTTTAAGCAAAAAGTATATTCATTCACTTCGCAATTGAATCAAATGTGAGTTTCTAACATAATCTGGCGTAGTTTAGTAGTGTAGTAATGAAGTTACTTAACCATGCTGTCGCAATTTATTATTCGTATTGATACTGTGAAAACTCAGTCAAAATTGGCTCAGAAATTTTCAGGTAACGCTAGAGTATTCGTAAAATAGATCAGTCCTAACGTCTTAAGACATACCTTAACTTTTAACTTCGACCTCAAGCATTCTAATACATTCAAAATTCATTGAAAATATGGAGGAATCTACGATATCCTAGCCAGTGAAGTTTGATAAATTTTGTGGTCGATTCTTATATATCTGAGACAAATCGAAAGTAAAGAATCAATTTTGTTGATATTTCACTTAGTTATTAGTATGTCAAAACTGAGGTGCTTAGGCTGAA
>JARYHS010010894.1:0-11999 GCA_031002005.1 Vandiemenella viatica | reverse complement strand
GCTTCAGTAATATGGTGATTGCTAATGTCGTTTATTTGCAAGACCATTTTTATGCTGTAATTAGTCGACCGATTAATGTAGTGCAGCGGTGTTTGCTTGCCAAGGACTTTTGGGTTTATATTGATTGAAACGGTTATGGTTGAATACAGGTTAATTACCGAATAAATTGTCGAATTAAGACATTCTCAGCTTACATAATGTTTAGAAAATCTGAAAATCTCCCTACTCGTCAAACATTGAAACTATTAAAAGTAAAATAAATATTGACCTGTAAATAATAATTAAGGTAATCAAACACCCCTATCAAATACACTTCAGCTGCTAACATGCTTAAGACCTCCAACACTTAACTGACTTCACTAAAATTCTCTGATCTTTCAAGCCATTATGACGGCCCTGGCAAAGAGATATGCAGATAGGAGTTTTCGTGCTTCCGACCATTTAATGAGATTTAGCCACACTGTTTCCCATGAAATAAACGACGTGCTTTTGTTTTGCTGTTCTTTCATTTTGTTTGTAAATTGTTAAATGACTTGTAACAAATGAATTATGGTGACCAAGCTGATTACTTCATTTTCTATGTTAATAATGGAATTTGGTGTAGTCAAGGATGCAATATATTGATTACGATTGTTGTTAACGTAGATTCAACCATCCTTGTGTAATATCTCTCTGAGTAAAATAAGCGGTCAGATTTATATGTGCTTTTGTACAAATTTTTGTTGAAGAACCTATTTCATTTTAATTAATTAAAGTAATTAACTTTCTTTGAGCTGAGATATAAAATAAATAGGTAATTAAATTCGTGCATAAATTGGGTAGCCTGAAAAACAGGTATAATACGATATTATAGATTCCAATCATTTTCACAGCATAATAAAATATCTACCGATTCTTCATCGCCGATGCCGCAAGCATAAATAATTTGATTTAATTTATTTGCAATGGAGCACACGCTACAGTGGCAATTTCCCTACACACTCAACTTCCCCCTTTCCTGCACCCACCTACATTTGCGCTCTACAAATTTTAACTTTAAATTCTTTTAACGTTTTCAGTAAGTTATTCATCATTCCCCTTGGTAACTCATTCCAATCCCTGACACGCTTACCTAAAAAAGAAAATCTTCCCACACCCTTGTGCCTGAAATCGAGTGCCAGCTTGTGGTCATGGTCATCTTTTCCCTTCCATGAACTACTTTTCATACCTACTGTAATATCTTTCCATGCTTCATCGCCAGTATAAGCCTTGTACACTCCCATGACCCTCCTCCCCATTATACAATGTGTTGCTTCTCTATATAAGTAACAAGTAATACATTGTTCACAAAACTCCAGTCTACGAATTGAGGACATTTCGTATGTTCCTTTGCTTCTGACCATTACTTTCTTTTGTTTCTGAATGGCTTTCTCGAAATTATATTATTTAAAGGCCCTTTTACAGTCACATCAGACAGCTGGATACTAAATGATCTAATAATACAAAAAGACAAGTTTAGTCATGATATCTATCGTTCTGATCGGCCATATTTGCCTAGGCAATGATGGCAGAAGATGGTTTCGCTCATCTGCCCATACGTGTCACTGTAAATATGTAGGGAAACCTTACCAGAACTTATCAACACTTATATGGGAAACGTATTACTTTTTTGAGTATTACGTAAAAAATAAGATCACAAAATTGTATTTCTTTTATGCCATGTTCGGTCATGATTTCTGTCACAATTATTGGCCACGTTAGGCCAACTATTGATGGCTGTTCTATTCTTTGTCCATAGAAGTATCCGTCATTTCTGACGGGCTTTTAAACTGGTAATTAACCAACTGTTTTTACTTAAAGTATCCTGTTGAATGATGCAGTAATGTCACTTGTTACAGTAAAAATAATCGTAAAAAATACTATACAGCAGGGCCCGCTCTAGGGCGGGGGGGGGGGCAAACCGGGCATTTGCCCGGTGCGCTAAAATTAAGGGGCGCCATTTCGGCTGTAAGTGTGAGAAAAATATTAATAATATTAATGGGTTAAATACCCAATTAATAAAAAAATACCGATTTTTCGTTCGTTAAAAACTTACAGTTCTTAGCTATTTGAGTGCGCCCCTAGAGACTTCGAAGAGACGGTGCGCGGACCTCAAAGGAGCGCGTCGTTGCCTCGACGCCTCTGTGTGAATTCCGCAATAGGAGCAACTTCAAAATGCGCCGCGTCCGAGCATGTCTCAGCCCGAAGTCCGCGTCACGTCTCTTCTGTGTGAATTGCACCTTAGCACGCAAGTAGAACGCGTTGTTGTGTCAATTTGCTTATCATTGCTAATTAAAAAAGTGGTTTCATTACACAACAGCATTAGTCTTACTATTACGTTATTAGTGATAAGTGGAAGTTCATAAAATTTACTTGAGGATTTCATAATTTCTAAAGGTATGTATATCTATGATTAAACTGTTATTTAGTTGGATATACGACATAGGCGCACAACGACAAAAGCACACAACAGAGGCCCAGTAGGTGGGGGCTGTTACACCTGCCCTCGGCTACCTGCACTGATTCCGACGTTATACTGCCCACAAGTTACTAGACGCGGTGAAAAGGAGTGTTTTTCGCAATTGCAGCTAGGCTCTAATACATGGAATCGATAGTGCTTGGCGGGAGATGCTGAGTATTTATTTTATTGAACTGATGAGCCAAATCAATATGGATCTTAGTTATTGGAAATCGAAGTGGAATAATTTGCATAATAATTTCTTCTCGTAATCCGAGCCTCACAGATTTGTTGTACAAATTAGATACAGGCATTGTAAGTGTTTTGGTTGGGTTAAATTACATACGCTAGATTTGATCGCTTGTGAAAATACTGTAGTTTAGTGGGTGTGGGACAGTAGTTACAATAATTAATAAATAAATAATATTACCAGCTGCTGATTACCGATTAGTTACTTCACATACCATTAGTATATTTAATTTCGAATGCTAACTGCTAATATATAATAATCCATGATGTTTATTATATATACGAATGCGGTTTACAGATACTCTAATTGCTGCATTTGTAAATCGTCTCAACAAAAAGAAATTCATTAACTATTTTAGTGAATGTGAATAACTTTGTCAGTTGGTTTAATAAGTGCATTGCGCGACAATCACTCCACAACATCATTTTTTTGTTTGTGAACTTGGAACCTATTCCGTTTAAGCCTATAGAAATTGCCATTCTGTATACACGGTTTCTGTATTTGCAGCAAATTTGCGGATAGTATCACTCCGCGATTATGCTTTGACTGTGTAGTAACACTAGACTTTCTTTATGTTCACAGGGTATGGGAAATATTTTGTGTTGTGCATAAATATTTTTTTATATCGACTGAGACTAATTTATCTTAGTTATGGTTTTAGCTTATTTAGAGCAAGGATAAATATTTACTTTTTATATTACTTTATAGTGTACACTGTTTGAGTTACGAGCATACCTCTTCCAAAATGTCTGATCGGTCAAAGAAAACTATCTGGTTACCAGTACAAAAAAAGAAGGTTGGGAAAGGAAGCGTAAAGGCAGAATCAATCTGGCGCGTTAAAAAAATATACTGTATTCAGGGTTTACCAAAACTAATCTTAGAATCCAATATCAGGTCGGGATACAAAAGAAGTATAGAATCGTCAGAGAATAATAGCGAACAAATGAACGAAGTTTGTAAACCAACTGGAACTGACACCTAACGTGAGACTCACAGAAGGCGTTCTAAAACTTTGTGGCCAAGAATTTTATGAGACGCCGTAAGAAGCTTTTTAGTAAGGCAAGGTTCACCTAAACTATTGCATAATTACAAATTTCGTTCCAACTGACACAGATCGACGTTTTAGCGTAAAATAGTTATGCACGAATTTTCAGCAATCGCAGAGCAAATATTGCGAGATTAGCTACTGCGTTTACTGCTTCTGTTGCGAAATTTTCAGTTGTTTAGTTAGTTCTCTCTCAAAGGAGGGTTTTAAAAATTGGAAGCACCTTCGACGAAACTTTAAAAGAGCATGAAATTTCGAAAAATCATATTCAGGCAAAAAAGATTAAATTGTTGTAAAACTGTAGATGCTGCCACTCAAAGAGTTATTAATGCCGAAATAAATCATTGGAATGAGGTGCTTCTAAGAATCGTTGCAATTACCAAAATGCTTGGTAAAAGTTGACTGGTTTTTCAAGGTACAAGCGACAAGTTGTTTGAGCATAATACCGGTAATTTCTTAAAAATAGTTGAGTTACTGTCTGAATACGATCTCATTATGGAAGAGCACGTCCGTTGAAGTGCTCTAAAAAGTAGGAGACTAAAGCTCAATATCTTGGGAAAAATATACAAACCGGGATAGTAGATCTGCTGCATCAAAGTGTAAAGTCTCATGTTATTAATGAAATTAAAAAAATTCAAATATTTTTCCATAATTTTAAACTGTACTCCTGACTTTAGTAAGATACAGCAAATTACTCTTGTAATCAGATAATGTTTCAACCAATAAATTTAATCCTGATGTTGAAATTAAAATTAATGAAAGCGTTTAAGGCTTCTTACCAGTCGAAAGATTCACATGGAAAACAAATGTCTGACATTATAGTTGGAGAACTTAATGACTTGTGTTTAAATTTGCAGGATATCAGAGGACAGGGACTGACAACGGGTCCAATATGAGGGGCAATAAAGCAGGAGTGCAATTTAGAATTAAACAATATAATTCGCGAGCATTCAACGTTCCGTGTAGTAGCCATTCTCTCAATCTTGTTATTAATGACAAAAGCATCCTTGGAAGTCGCTAATTTCTTCAACATGGTCCAAAAAATATATTTATTCTTTTTGGCATCTACTTTTCGATGGGCAATACTTTTAGAGCATGTTCAGGGTTCAACTTTGAAAACATGGAGTGACTCTAGATGGGAGAGTAGGATAGAGGCATTAAAACCTTTAAAATTTCATTTGGAAATGTATACGACGCCTTGCTAAGCATTTACGAAAACCAAGAAATTGATAATTTAAAGATTTAACCTTTTGGCAATTGAGTATGAAATTGCTGATGTAGTAAATTTTAAGATGTAATAAAAAATTCGCAACCTGAAAGTAAGAAAAAAAAGTTTTTTTTGTGATTTTAGCGTATTTGATGTAATCTCGTTTTATTTTCAAAATAATGGCATTTAGATTGTTTGTGTGATAATATCCATCTGTAATAGAATTTAAAAACTTAAAAACATGGTTAATTTGTGGCTATGTCAGGATATTTCATAATTAATTTCTCTATTTTGTGCCGCTAGATCAAAATTCAATAAGTTTATTTATGAATATATGATTTTATTAAAATTAAATATTTTATTCAATTAAAATTTTTTTTAAAATATATAATTCTACATAATCTCAAGGGGCGGCAATTTGTCTATTTGTCCGGGGCGGCAATACCGCTAGAGCGGGCCCTGTATACAGCTTTCGAAAGTTACTCGAAACATTAGTGGAAGGTGGGTCTTACTTTTGTACCCGATCTTATCCCGTTATCTCCTACAAAAAGTTTAATGCTCCTCTGTTGATTCAGCAGCGAATGCAATTAAACTGCATAACTTTTTATTTAACTTTAAATCCCGGACACGCTGTCTGCAGATGTTAGTCTTCTCACAGTTATTCTCTGCTGTTAGACGACCATCAAGGCACTATTGCTTTCTGGTGTGACTGCTGAAGCTTCATTAATATTTCCAACCGGCAAGTGTGCCGAACTCCACTTTTACTGCATTTACACTCATGTCATTAGTAGTGTACACTCAATTACTCTTCTTTCAATAAATATTGTATACAGGCACAACATTTATCTAGTAACTTTGTCCTCGTGAGTGGCAAAAATTTTGTCCGTTTTTCCATCGCCTTTAAAGTAACACCATCAATTTAGCAAAACTTTGTATTGATTTTGGTAACGAATCAACAGAGAGATTGAAGTGAACTACACTTAATGGTTCCTTGAGGTTTATTACTATGTACACAAAACACTGGTAAACAATAACAAATGTGGTACAGTTAGCGGATGACCGTCGAGAAATTTAGCCTGGTCCTGATCCGGGGTAGAGAGAGACGGCTTCTACTTCTCGCGAACTTCCGGTGGTCTTCTGTAGTTGAAGCTGGTTCCGCGGTCAGGCCGGAACTGGCGGTGGAGCGGCCGGCTACGCTTATATAGGCGGCCTGGCGCAGGAATTCCGTTGTGTGGTAGTACGGCGACCTCTGTAAGAAATAGTCCCACTTAGCCTCTAGATGATTCTATTTGTTTTCCTGGTTGTTTTGATGCCTCTGCGCCTGTTTGGAGTCGTATATGTATCCCGGCGTGCAGGCGCGTTGTGTGTGAGGTCTGCCTGGCAGGGGCCTTTACTGGCAGACTGAACATACCTCCCTCCCGGGGGGGGGGGGGGGAAGCGATGTCTGCGACGTCTGCGAGGTCGTCTGCCGCGGCGCCCTGGAGCAGACTATGAAGGCTACCTCCAGGGGAGTACGGAGCTGTTCCCCTGGCGATGCGTGCCGACCTGCGTCGTGGTGCAGGTTGTGGTGGAGGTACTTGTGGAGCTAACGGCATCGGTTCGTCGGCGTCGATGGCCGGGGGCTGTACGGGGGGCGCTGAAGATGGTCCCCGCAGGTGGTCGAGAGGCTGCGGCTGAAGGGTGTCGGAGCGACCGACAGGTTGTGGCGTCGGTGGTGGCGCTGTAACTGTCCCTGAGCAACGGTTAGACGGCAGGAGTGGTGGAGTGGCAGGGAAGGAGAGGAAGAAGTGGATGGCCGTGCCGTGGTGGAAGAGGACGGTGCCGTGGGGTAGCGGGGACGTAGTTGGTTTCGATGGCGTCGCACTATCCGGCCATCCAGGCTGACGTCGAACAGTTGGCGGCCCCGGGGCCGCTGGATGACCCCCGGAAGCCAACCGGCCCGGGAGCCAAACCCGCGGGCCCAGACTAGGGAGCCCGGGGTGAAACGGAATGGGCCCGAAGGTACCTGTACTTTGGGCGGGGGTAAGAGGAGATGGAGGAGAGTGCGAGGTTGGCGGCCATGCAGCAATTCCGCCGGGCTTTTGGCCCCCACTGGAGTGGTTCGATAGGAACTGAGGAAGAGTGTCAATGCCTCTTCGAGTTTGTGACTTGTGGTGTATTTGGTCATTTGGGTTTTGAATGTTCTGACTAGCCGTTCCGCCTCCCCGTTAGATTGGGGGTGGAAGGGCGGGGTGAGGAGGTGTTGGATATTGTTGGCGGTACAGAAGGATAGGAATTCCCGACTTCGAAATTGCGGTCCGTTATCTGTGACGATAGGCGTATGGTAATCCTTCGATGGAAAAGATCTTCGTGAGGGCTGAAATGGTGACCTCTGTGGTGATTGTGGAGCAACGGACGACATATGGGAAGTGGGAAAAGGCATCCGTCACTAGGAGCCACTGGTGGCCTAGGAATGGGCCAGCGAAGTCGAGGTGAATGCGTTCCCAGGGTCCGGACGGTGCCGGCCAGGAAAGGAACTTTTGAGGGGGGCGGGGCAGTTGTTGGGCACAGATGGTACAGCGCCGCACCATCTCCGTGACATCCGTGGTAAGGCCGATCCAGAATACATGGCGTCTGGCAAGGGATTTGGTGCGGGCAATTCCCCAGTGTCCTTGGTGGAGAGTTTGGAGGATTGTCGGTTGTAGGGATCTCGGAACGACGACCCTCGGGGTGGAATTTGGTTCTGTGCGGAGGAAGCACTCCCTCTACTACTGAGAGCTGGTGGCGGATGGAGTAGTAGAACTTGAGGTCTTGATGATGGCGTGGAGGGGAACGTGTTTGCCACCCGTGTTGGATGTGGTGTCGGATGACACGGAGGAGGGGGTCCTCCCCTGTGGCTGCCGCGACTTTTGAGGCCGTGACTGGAAATGTCTTCAGTGCTTCTTGTATGTCATCGTCGATCTGGAACACCAGAAGTTCCGACTTGTCGAAGGCAAGGTCTGGTCCCTGCGGTAGTCTGGATAAGGCGTCTGCATTGGCATGCCTGGAGGTGGTACGGAAATGCATGGTATATCTGAACTGGGACAGGAATAGTGCCCAACGCTGGATGCGGTGGGATGTTTTGGTAGGCAGACGTGTGGACGGATCAAATAGTGATAGGAGTGGCTTGTGGTCGGTAATGAGATGAAAAGAAATCCCATATAAAAGGGAATAGAATTTGGAGCAGGCAAAAACAATAGCTAGCGCCTCTTTCTCGATTTGAGAATATTTAAGCTGAGCAGCCGATAGGGCTTTGGAGATGTAAGCTACGGGGCGTTCCGTGCCATCTGGTAATTTATGAGACAGAACTGCCCCCACACCGTAATCGGATGCATCTGTGGCAAGTATCAAGGGGAGGTTTGGAGTGTATGGCATGAGGCATGCTGCGGACTTGAGCTGCTGTTTAAGGGTGTGGAATGCGGTCTCGCAAGCTGGGGTCCAACGGAACGGGACATTCTTGCGACAGAGGTGGTACAGGGGTGCTGCCACTTGTGCTGCTGAGGGTATAAATTTTCTGTAGTATGAAATCTTGCCTAAAAAAGATTTCAACTGATGTAGATCCTGAGGCCGAGGTAAGTTGGAAATAGCGTCCACATAGGAAAATGCTGGGGAAATGCCTTCCTGAGCGATGATGTGACCCAGGTAGGAAATGGATTGTTGAAAAAATTGACACTTGGAAAGGTTGCATTTCAATCCTGCTGCCCGGAGGCGGAGGAAGAGTAGGCGGAGGTTGGTCATGTGTTCGGCAGCGGAGGGTCCCGTGACGACTATGTCGTCGAGATAGTTGATGCATCCCGGAATATCCTGGAGAAGTTGTTCGAGATACCGTTGAAAAATCGCTGGAGCACTGGCCAAGCCGAACATGAGCCGGTTGAGTTGGAAGAGGCCAGAGGGAGTGTTGATGACTGTGTATTGTCGGGACTGGATATCCAAAGGGATTTGAAGGTATGCTTCTGCCAGGTCAATTTTTGTAAAGTAGGTACCTCCTGCTAGTTTACGGAAGAGGTCGTCCGGTCTCGGAAGTGGATAGTCGTCTACCAGCAGATGCGGGTTGACGGTGGTCTTAAAGTCACCACAGAGACGTAAGCGGCGTCCTGGCTTCTGAACTATGACCAACGGCGTGGCCCAGGGGCTGAACCGCACCGGCTGGAGGATCCCTTCGTCTTGGAGACGTTGAAGTTCTTCCTGAAGTGGTTGTTGAAGCGCTACGGGTACCTGGCGTGCCCGGAAGTATCGAGGCCGTACGTCCGGCCGGAGTTGGAGTGATGCTTCGAAGTCCTTTGCACAGCCGACGCCTGGTGAGAACAGGTCCTGAAACTCGGTGCAAAGGGCGTCCACTTCAGGAAAAGGAACATGCTGAGATACGAGGTGTATGTTATCCTCAATTGAAAATCCGAATAAGCGGAAAGCGTCCAGTCCAAATAAGTCTGCTGTGAGAGAACTGTTAACTACTAAAAAGGGGACTGAACGATGTACAGACTTATACATGACGTTTGCTGTGAATTGTCCCAGGAGTGCTATTTCCTGTTTGTTGTATGTCAGGAGGCGCTTGGGGGCCGGCGAGAGGGGGGGCGAGCCAATTTGCACATAAGTAGTATAATTAAGCAATGAGACTGCTGCTCCTGTGTCGACTTGTAGGCGCAGGGGCTTGCCATTGACCGTAACGTCAATAAAAAGTTTGGATGCTGTGGAAGTGTCTACCTGATTGATATCCATAGGTGCGCCGCTCAACCTGTCTTGGTAAGACCCTGGGCGGCGAGAGCCGGGATTGGCATTGGTGGTGTTGGTGCGGCAGACGGACGCCAGGTGTCCTTCCTTGCCGCAACGTGAGCATTCAGCCCAACGATCCGGACAATTTTCCCTCTCATGTGCTGAATAACAGGCGGGGCAGGAGGGTAGGCGGAGCGGGCTGCGGCGTCGGCGCTGCGGGATCCGCTGCTGCTGCCGAGACTTGGTGCCCCTGCCGGAACGGGCCGGTTCGATGTCCTTCTGAGGAAGCGGTCCCCGGTTGTGGTGTCGGGAGGAGCGCGACTGGGAGCTCTGGATGGCGGCGACGTCCTGTGTGTCCTCTACGTCGGTTCGGATTGCGGCCACATCCGCCCAGGACTCCAGGCGGCGATCTGCGGCCGTAGATATTTCGAATTTGTAGGCAAGTTCGATGACCTGCTCCAGGGATGGGTCCTCTAACTTGAGGGCGTCATGCCGGAGTGCGGCATCTGGTGCAGCCTGTATGATGTGATCACGCACCATGTCGTCGGCGTAGGATTCGTGGGAACAACGAGTTTGAAACTTACATTTTCTGCTAAGGCCTTGGAGTTCGGCCGCCCACTGGCGATACGTCTGATCGGGCTTCTTCCGGCATTGATAGAATTCGACGCGGGCCGCGACGACATGGTACCGGCGTCTGTAGTATGCATTCAGTGTCGTACAGATGGTCGTGAAGGTGAGGGTGTCGGGGTCTTGTGGCTGAAGTTTGGTGAGCAAGACATACATCTTCGATTGGTTCCAGGAAAGGAAATATGCACGCTGGTCTTCTTCTTTGGATATGTGATGAATTGCGAAGTGTTGTTTTATGCGCTTCTCGTAGGTCTCCCATTCTTCGACGTCGTCGTTGAATGCTGGGAACGGAGGCGGGGCCGTGGGTTGGCGGAGATTCCTGACTTCCGCAATCAGTTGTCTCTGAGATTCGAAGAACTGATGTAGAAGTCCTTGGAGGAACTGTTGCCATTCCGTAGGTGCTGCTGGCGTAGCCATGATGGTCGAGAGTTCTTATCCCAACCTTGTCGCCACTGAAGTGAACTACACTTAATGGTTCCTTGAGGTTTATTACTATGTACACAAAACACTGGTAAACAATAACAAATGTGGTACAGTTAGCGGATGACCGTCGAGAAATTTAGCCTGGTCCTGATCCGGGGTAGAGAGAGACGGCTTCTACTTCTCGCGAACTTCCGGTGGTCTTCTGTAGTTGAAGCTGGTTCCGCGGTCAGGCCGGAACTGGCGGTGGAGCGGCCGGCTACGCTTATATAGGCGGCCTGGCGCAGGAATTCCGTTGTGTGGTAGTACGGCGACCTCTGTAAGAAATAGTCCCACTTAGCCTCTAGATGATTCTATTTGTTTTGATGCCTCTGCGCCTGTTTGGAGTCGTATATGTATCCCGGCGTGCAGGCGCGTTATGTGTGAGGTCTGCCTGGCAGGGGGCCTTTACTGGCAGACTGAAACAGGTATACTTAGGTGAAGGATTGAAATTACAAGCAGGCAAATAGTAGAGGGATGATTTTTAACTAGTAATCTTTCATTTTCATTCTTCAGATTGTTTGATCTTTAGGAGAAAGATTTTAATTACAAGCAGGCAAGTGGGAGTGGAATGATTCCTAGTTATTAGGATTTGATTTTATTCTTCGGAAGGGCTGGTCTAAACAGAAGCTGTGGAGCCGAAACGTGTTTCCTTCGTTTACACTTACAGCAGCAGGATATTACTATTTGTTTTTGTTTTTTTTGCTCACATAAAGTAAAATTTTCCTCTTGTTTGCAAGCATTACTCCTCTCTTCAGCTGCTTGTTAGACAACCAACGTGAAATGACATCTTCTAGCTGTAATACCAGCAGTTATGTTCTACATACACTGTCTGAGTTGTTATTGTTCAAAGCGTCACAAATGCTTTCCATCTTTTACAAAAGATATGAAATGGCTTCTATCACTTCTTTTCGGCGATTAGATATAAAACAAAAAGATCAGAATTACAAAAAAAAACTTGGTGTAGATACTTAATAAAATTATCAGCATCTATAAGTAACAAATTTTATTGCTTAGCTGTGAGTAAATTGATAGCATTAATGTTGTACGATACAGCGAAGCAATGTAGCTAATAAAGTGGGTAGCAATGTGTTTGGCTCTTGTTAACACGTAATAACATATGTCAACAAGTTCAATATATTTTTCTGTTTCTCTATTTGTAAATTTTTTGTTTGATATCTCAATGACAGTTTGAGTTGAAATATTC